>JABUQX010013294.1:42500-47500 GCA_015478945.1 Trachelipus rathkii
TATTGTATACCGTCTTGAAATTTGCTCTCCGCATTTTTGGAGAGGCACGAGCCGTTACAATTTATAATTGATTAAAAATAGGGTTATTCAATGGCGATGATGCTTACACTTTTTGTTTAAATTTTACATAATCTTTCATTTGTATTATGTAATGTATTCTTTCAGATGACCTATTTTCACAAAAAAAATAAGAGAATTTTATCATAACTGCAAAATTTGAAGAATATCGTTCATTTCTATAATAATAACTCGTGCTAAGCACGAGTAGTAGCACGAGTGTAAGGAAGGCGCCTCTGATATATATATATATATTATATATATAGTATAAATAAACCCTCTTGAAATCTCTTATAATATGTATATATATACATTATATATTATATCTTATATATATATATATATATATTGAAGTGCCTCCCCATGTTTTCGGTTCACGATGCCGTCCACTGATATATATATATATATATATATATATATATATATATATATAATATATATATATATATATATATATATATATATATATATATATATATATATATATATATATAATTTATAACAAAGTTTAATATTGTTAAATGAGCATAGAAAACAATAAAAAATTTCTAATTCTTTAATTCGTATCAAAAACTTAACGGAACATCTATTATCTACTTATGTATGTGCCATCCACACACGATGTGTGAGTGTGTGTGTGTGTGTGTGTATGTGGTGGTGTGTGTGTGTGTAGATAGAGAGAGAAAACCTATTTTGGATTATTAAATCACTCCAATGCATTACATTAGATTTCCTTCATTTCCTGTAATCACAAAGAAACAGAGCGAATCATACATATAGATAGACAAATATATATATATATATATATATATATATATATATATATATATAATATATATATATATATATATATTATATATATATATATATATATATATATATATATATATACATATATATATATATCATATAACCATTTCCGCTGTGTATAATGAAAAACTGGAAACTACTCCCTGTGGAGTGATGTCACTGGGCAATGGGAGGTAACTGCAGTAATCTTCTTGGGATTTCACTGCTTCACAAAAACACTAAGTTAATAATGAGTCATTCTTGTAATCGAAAAATACTCTTATAAGAACATTACTCATTCAAAATTTTAAATCTGTCAACAATCCCTTTTTCCCTTATTCCGTATATAGGTTTAACTTGTCTTTCTTCTGTACTATTTGTATTTATTCTATATTTACTGCTTAAATAGATTGTATATTATGATATATATATATTATATATATATATTATATTTTTATATTATAAACTAGTTAGAGTTAAATATTATTTATAGACACTAAATATATATTATCATATATATATATATAGTATAATATATATATATATATATAGAGTATTAAACACTGAAATAAACATCAATGACAAGGAAATAATAGCAAATTTCCTATCCAGTGGTACAACTAGTCATACAAGGATGCCACACCTTTCGAACATACAGGTTATATAATGGAGTACCCCAGGGGAGCCATCTTATCACCCAACACCTAATCATCCTCACTCTTTTTATGCACGATTTACCACAACACACATCTCCCCTCTATAAAACTCAATTATTATGCAGACGACCTCACAATCACGCTCAAAGCCCTTCCATAAACAGCAAGATAACTACGACAGTATATAAACTAATTGGAACAATGGCTGTCAATAAACAAAATGATAGTCTCTTCTCAAAAATCCTCTATTAAATTACTTACACCTTACAGAAGAGAGTCAAATACCTATCCGACAGTTTTCATCTAAAACAATAAACTCCCTCTTAATAAGCAACCCACCAACCTTGGCTTAACTTAACTATATAATGTAATTCACCCCCTCCCCCTATATAAACAACATTTTCTCTAGAGCCACACATAAACTGAGTGCGATGAAAATGCTAACTGGAACAAATTTAGGCCAACACAAAGTCCCTCACAATAATTAATAGCCAGCATATTCTGTTATCTTAAACACTAACTATCCTGCCTGGGTCACAATATTCAAATGTCAACATTCAAAAACTAGAGATTGATCAAAACAAAGTACTAAGAATAATTTACCGACAGGCTGTCTCAATCATTCACTTGCATAAAGAAACAAAAGCTTTTTCAATATAGACCCCATCTCGACATGATAGGCTGCCAATTTTTACAGCAAACTACTATCAATAGACAACCCCCGACACCAAGAAATAAAAAAAATCACACCAGCTATGTACTAATCTAATATATACAGCACGCTTCCCCCCCCCCCTCCCAGCCAAGTTCACTTTCAAACACATCCACACTCTAACACGAAAAAGGACCTCTGAATATTCAAACACCACCACTTCAAAGCATCCACCCGAAATATCTCCACAGAACTACCATCCTTGGACTGTCAAACCTAAGTGATGCTATCTCGTCTTCCGTCTAGGCACCATTCCCCCACCCTTCAGGAATATAAACATAGATTTCATAATGCTCCCCCCTCCCCCTACTGTCAAATATGTCCCCCTCAAACGAACAACGACACAGAACACCTCTTGGTAAACTGCTCGGACTTAACGAACATCTGACGTAACTTTGATACAATTGCTATATATAATAAAATGCTATAATATATAATGCTGTGGTGGCACAACACCTCTGGATCCCATAGCAGGTAGGCTACCAAGTATATATATATATATATATATATATATATATATATATATATATATATATATATATATATATATATATATATTTATATATATATATATTATATATATATATATATATATATATATATATATATATATATTAGTCAATTATTTATCATTAACATATTCTTTAAAATGTTCTTTTTAAGTCGCTACATGTTTTTTTTTTACAAATCCTCATTTCTATTCGAGCAGCAAAACAAATATCCTTAATTGCTCTCAATCAAACTATTTCCCTTTTTTTTTTTGGACATTAACTTTCAAACTCATTTTTGCCCCCTTTCATAATCCTTAAATTTCTAAATAACAGTGCATCGAATTACTTCTTTTTTCCATCCATCCATTCATTACGGTACCATAAATCTTTCATATTGATCTTTAACATTACCATAATTTAACAATTTTCAATAGTTTCACACGATAACCGTTCTAGGGTTATACCCAGTTCCAAAGTCTCAAGTTAATCTCTAATAATCAATCCCTTCCTCGTCTACTTTCTTGAGAAACTTTACACTATATCTAACCCTGATAACATATTCAACTATTATTAACTGTTAACAATCTATTCATCAGTTTTAACAAAATAAAATATATAAATAAGATCTTTAAACTCATCATTCCATTCCCCTTTCAACAGATAAAAAAAATAAAATATATATATATATATATATATATATATATATATATATTATAAAATATATAATTATTATATATATATATAATATATATATATATATATATATATATATATATATATATATATATATATATATATATATATATATATATATATATATATATATATATATATATAAAATATAATACATGAAACAATATATATTATATATATTATATATATATATATATATATATATATTATTATATTATATATATATAATATATATATATATATATATATATTTATATATATATATAAAGACTTTTCAAGGCGAGACCGCAGACCAAACATTATGTGAAATGAAAGATCAAGGACCTAGCGGAATGGATAGTAATTTAAAGGTTAAATAAAATACTAAACTAGTTTCCTTTTTTGTGCCTTAAAAAAAAAATTTAAGTCAAAAATAGAGAAAGGATTTTATTAATTCAAGAAATCTCTACTTAAAACTGTTTTTCTACTAATTTAAATCTGTATACGAGTACAAGGTGTACATAAAAGATCTGTACAAAGTAATAATAATTTAACTGTTCGCCAATGAGATTAAAGGGTAGGTTTTATATGAAAGAAGAATTCAAACGTTTTATAAATGAAGTTTTTAATCACGTGCAAATGATAATTAAGTGGCGGTCTAAACAAAAGTCAACATCTTTTTGCTCTGTCGCCACTAATCCTCAAAAAGCTGCATGCATAGCTTGAAATGATGGAAATCTTTACCTATTCAACCTGAAATCACAACTTTCCCAGCAAGATAATTCCTCACGACATCGGGATCGTTTATGAGTAGCAAATAACAAGCATATTTTAATGCTAGAATTATAGCTGTATTTGATGAATTCAATGATGTTATGCATCGCGATACTTGAAAAATATATCAAGAACTTTAACATCGCCAAGATGTTGTACGAATAACTAATAGGCACACATTTAATGTTGGTATACCTTAAGCATAAAAGAAAGTGTCTGTTCCATCTTATGGCACTTATATCAATTATAAGTTGACTGTATAAGATCTTCTATATACACCCTGTGTACTCAAGAGAATATATATATATATATATATATATATATTATATATGTATAATATATATTAGTATATATATATATATATAATATCTAATATATATAACATATATATATATTATATATATAGTTATATAGTATATATATATATATAGTATACTATATATATATATATATATATTATAATAGTATATATATATATATCTATATATATATATATAGATATATATTTATATATATTATATATATATATATATATATATATATATTATATTATATATATATATATATATAATATAAAAAGTTCATGCACAAAAAAGTCCATGGCAAATTCACAACTTAACATTCAAAAGCACCCCTGTACCTACACATTTGTCATTTCAAATTTTTTTTTTAAAAAAGGAATAAACAATAATAATTAGAAAATTAATAATGAATTTACAAAACAGAAGAGGTTTAAAATAAGAAAAACCAAACAAGAATAAAGCACTTTGAAAGAAAACTTATTTTACCCAAATTATTATTATTATTATTATTATTATTATTTATTTTATTTTATTATTATTATTATTA
>JABUQX010013294.1:65000-67500 GCA_015478945.1 Trachelipus rathkii
AGTACGATATTTTTAAATATTTACCACTTTTTTTGTTTTTAAAATTTGTTGATCATGCTCATCAACACTCAAATTTATCATATAATAACAATAGATGAAACAAAACACCCAGAAGACACATTTTTATCTGCACCATAAAAAAGGATATATATATATCAGTGGCGGCTCGTGGTCAAAATTCTTGAGTAGGCAAATCAAATATATATATATATATTATATATATACTATATATATATATATATGTATAATATATATTATAAGTTAAATATAACTAAAAACTGAAATTATAGTATCGTAGTTATCTACATATATATAATCCATTTATTTATAAAGAAGACTGAATTTTTTTCTTTCTTTTCTTGCAGCAAATTTCTGTATTATTTTTTCCTGCCATATATATATATATATATATATATATATATATATTATATATATATATATAATTATATAAACTTATATATATATATCTATTATATACATCATTTTATAGCATTGTGGAAATGTTAATGGACAATGCAAGAGATGAAAAATTATAGTATTATGTAGCAGCGGGATAGCTAGGTAAATTTCTAAGAATTTTGCTTTGAAGAGCTTAAAACACTCGAAAAAGAATTTAGTAATTTTTATGAAACTTAATTCGATTCCAATATTTCCGTATTTACAAAACTAACAGCTCAATTTTATTAAACCAAACTAAAATCAGTATAAAAATAATATGAAAAGCGTATTATTACCAAATAGAACTCCACACACAATCTTTATTATTAATAACATGAAAAATAGCAACTGATCTGAGTCAGAGGCAACCTATATCGTCGCCGAGAAAGAATTTGAGTCAAACGCGTTTTCTCCGCTCTCACGTTGAGTCAATAATTATATAAATGGATTATGAATTATATAAGTCGATTAAGAGATTGACAAGTTGCCATAAAATAATTATATTAGTTAATTATTTAATTATGTTATTAATAATATTATTATTATTTCTTGCTATTGCAATTTAATGGGGATTATTTAAAAAAAAAATGACTGATACTGACTCGTCCAGGCACATCCAAGTTGCCTAGCCTTAAGAATAAGAATTTTTTTTGACTCGAGAATTAACAATGCCACCGATCGCTACTATTAAAAAGGAATCGAGTAGAAATTGATGCCGGAATCTTAAAGCTAGCCTTCGAACGAATATAATTATATATTTATATAATATATATATATATATATATATATATTATATATATATATATCTATTTATATATATATATATATATATATATTATATATATATATATATATGCTGAGTTTTTAATATTTTTTGGGCTAACTAAGCAGTAACAGGCGTTGGCATCTGCTACCCCAAAGCGCCATGATATAATATATGATATATATATTTATATATATATATATTATTTATATATATATATATATATATATATATATATATATATAAAGTATATATATATATATATATATTATATATATATATTCTATATATATATATATATATATTTAGTGATGGATCGAATAACCGCCACCGAAATGCGAAGCAAACGCAACTGCAACCGCTGGTTATCATGGATACACAGTCATTGCTCTTTATACGCATGCGGTTTGTCATTAAATTATCTTTTAAAATACTTTATGTATCAAAACTTTCTCTCTGTATCATATATATATATATATATATATATATATATATATATATATGTGCATAAATGTATATATATATATATATATTACGTATATATATATATATATATATATATATATATTATATATATAATTAGATAATATATATATATATTATAATTTAGAAAAATTTTCAAAGTAATAATAATAATAATAATAATAATAATAAATTATAATTATAATTATAATTATAATTATAATTATAATTATAATTATAATTATAATTATAATTATAATTATAATAATATAATAATAATAATAATAATAATAATAATAATTATTATTATTATTTTTATTATTATTATTATTATTATTATTATTATTATTATTATTATTATTATTATTATTATTATTATTATTATTATTATTATTGTTATTATTATTATGATGATGATGTCAGGGCTGTATTACTAAGGAATCAAAAGAATGTATCATGATAGTGAAGCGTGTGTATGAATAAATGGAGTTGAATGGGATTGGTTTAATATTAATAGCGGAGTGAGGTAGTTATGTCTCCTTGGTTATTGAATTGGTTTATGGAAGGGGTTATGATAGAATTAGAGGTGGGGATGGTATTGGAAGGTGTTAGAATGATGGAGAATGGAAGAGAGGGGAGGGTGCCCTACATATTATGTGCGGATGATTTGATTTTGTGTTGTGAATATGAAAAGAGTGAGAGAATTTTTAAAGGGATATGGCAGGGTGTGTAAAAGGATGGGTTTAAAATTAAACGTAGATAAGAGTAAGGTTATTGTTGTAAGTGAGTAGAGTCCTCGGTGTGAAGTTATGTTGGATGGTGAGCAACTGGAACAAG
>JABUQX010013294.1:70000-73870 GCA_015478945.1 Trachelipus rathkii
TAATATATTAATAGTATTATAATTATATTTTAATACTTATGATTCTTTACCCATTTTAGATGCTATAGGTTTATATTATTATTATTATTATTATTATTATTATTATTATTATTATTATTATTATTATTATTATTATTATTATTATTTGCTTTATTTATTTTTTTCTCTCTTAACATTTTAAGAATAAGCGTAACAGAAAATGTTATTATGTGCAATAATATATTGCCTAAATGACTTTTTGTATATCATAAAATATAAATTATTACAAAACATTAAAAATAATTTAATTTTGCTTTTTATTTAACAAATAAGCAAAAATAAAACATCCCTAACTCTGATAGTTGAGGTATATATATATATATATATATATATATATTATATATATATATATATATAAATATGTATACTATTAAAAAATTATATATATATTATAATATATATATTATATATATATATATACCTATATATATACCTATATACTCTCCTACTACTATATATATATATATACCCTATACTATATAATAATATATATATATCAGCATCACCCATCACGTATATTACTTCGAGCAAGCCAAATGTAAGATTAAAACATTCTATAGTAAAAAAATTATACTAAATACCATTCATCATGCTTTTTTTCGAAACCTGTTTTAGGCAGGGTTGGCACGAAAAAAAATCAAATGATTTTTTTACGTGATTTTTTTTTATTAAAAAATCATAAATATTTTGTTTTTTGATTTTTTTTAGGCAAAAAAAAAATTTTTTTTTTCTAAATTACAATTAACCTTTATTTTTCACTACCTTCAAGCTGATAAGGTATATGTTCCTGCATATACAGTTAAATTCCATCAGTAAGCTAGCACTCTCACATCAAATTATAACTATATATATATTTACCTACTACTATCACCCCCTACCTACCCCCCTACTACTAGCTACTACTATACTAGACCCCTATCATACTATATATAGTTACGTTACCCACCCCCCCCCACTACCTACCCCCTGACCTCCGTCTACAGTATCCATCCTATATCACCCTACTACTCATATATCAACTATATGACTAACCCCTACTGGTACTACCTCTACTACCCCGATACTATTACATATATATATACTACCTCCCATATATTATATATTTTACTTTTATATATGTAGATTCACATATAAATTATATATATATATAATTATATATTATATATATATATACTATATATATATATATATATATATATAAAACAAATAAACTAAAAAATTATTATATTTACTAAATATTATTTATTAATTAATAATTACAATTAATGACAAATTTTAAAAATAATAATAATTAAAAAGGCAATTTGTATCTAAAAAAAATCACAAAAAATCATAAAAAAATAAAATAAATAAAAAATTAATTTATATATAAAAAAAATCAAAAAATTAACAACCCTGATTTTAGGGTTTCACTAGTAATAATCTTCAAATTAATAAAGAAGGAAAAAAAGAAGAAGGAAAAGAGCTTGTAATTAAAAAAAAAAAAAAAACACACACCACACACACAAGTTTCTATTTCATTTTTTATTTACGATATTTTTCATTCGAATTTGGTTCCATTTCACCCGAACATTTAACCCATGGAAAAACATTCTTAGTTAGAATAGGTTAAGCAATACGAAAAATTCGTTTTATATTTAAGCAAAATAAAATACACTAAATAATAATTATTATTGTTATTGTGATTATTATTATTAATTATTATTATTATTATTATTATTTTATATTATTATTATTATAATTATTATTATTATAATATTAACCGTTCTAAAACTTATAAAAAGATCATGAGAAAGTATTATCCAAAACGTACAACATTAATATTACAACACTACATTTAAAACAATATATAATATATATAATATACTATATATATCATATTATATATATATATATATATTATATATATATATATATATAATATTTATAAATATATATATATATTACATAATATTATCATTATATTATATATATAATATATATATTATATATCCTTAATTTTTCCAAAAACAATAGCACTGGACAAAAAAGAATGTCCTCCAAATAACAATTATAAATGAATATAAACATTAATAAAGAATAGTCGATTCGGAACGCTGATTCACACGCGCTGACTCCATACACAACGCAATACGCACACGCCACGCAATAATAAAAAAGAAATATTCTCACAACAAACGACAACATTACCATTTCAGTCAGTTTCACTAGTCGACCACCCGTGAAAATTCTTCATAAATATGTTGCGAAAAAAAATTTAATGATTAACACCCTGAAGATTTCGTAAAGATATAAAAATGAAAGTGAATCGGTATACTATATTTATTATTATATATATTATATATATATTATATATATATATACTATACTACTATTATATAATATATATATATTATATATATATATATATCTTATATATATACTATAATATATTACTTATATCCTATCACTATATATATACTTAAATATACTATATATATATAAGGTTAGTATATATATATATATATATATATACTATATATATATATATACTATATATATATATATATATATATATATATATATATTTATACGCATTAAATATATATATACTTTATATATATATATATAAATATCTATTATATATAATATTATATATATATATATAGTATATATATATATTATATATATATATATATATATATCAACAATTCTTGGTCCCTCAACTAACATCCTCCACTCGAAAAAGGAATAATGCATACCCAATTAAACTCAGAAAGAGCAACCTCCTCTTTCATATCCCTTTCTCAACTCTTCTCTCTCCTGTGCAAACTAATTCTCACAAATCCAGCCAACTTTCATTTTTCCCTACACCAAAGCGACTTCAACAAAATCAACTCAACTCAACAGCACTTAACAAACTCACACAAAACCTTATAAACGGTTTTAAAAACTCCATCCAAGAACATACTACTCTAGACATAAGTAAAGCATTCGCACAGTGAGCCAGACACTTATCATCACAATCTAAATACCTTCCTTTAATTATAAAAAATGGCTAGCTATCTCATATCTGGACGCTTGCACAGGTATCAGCATAAACAGATCTCAAGAACGTAAATTCAGACGGAAGTCCTCCAGTATGCTAATTTTGTCACCATTCCTGTTCAACCCCTCTTTACAGCTGACATCCCTACTAATCTCCCAATTCACATCTTCTAACTATGCGCAGATGTAAAACATAACCTACAAACTCCTCTGGTTCCACCGCTCTACTCACACAAACGGTTTACCTAAACCAACTAGAAGTGGCTGTCTTCCACAGAATGGTTGCTCTGCGAGAAATCTCATAACTATCACACTGACATCCGATCATCATTACACCAACAAGTAATCTCAAGATAACCATGCATCCCCAAAAAACTAATTTTCGGTATAACGCTTTTGACAGCATTTTATCTTTACACCTCACATCAAAACATATAACACAGCACATAGAAATCTAAATGTTACACTTTATCCGACACAATTTACAATGAAGCAACCACAGCGGCCTGACAACTACAATACAATTCTCAAAAACCACAATCAACTATGGATCAACAGTCTGTACCCTCTAATCTCATCAACCAACAGAATCAAATTACAAAGAATCAAAAACTGCCTTAGAACATATTCACAGGCTGCCTGAAAACTATTCAATTCAGATCTGCATGAAGAACAAAATTCTCGTCCAATCCAGGATCTCTGGCATGATAGGAACGCAATTCTATGCCAGGGCTCTCGACCCTACCCATCCATGCCATAACTTCCTACAAGATCACACTATACACCGTTTAAAATCCCCTCCCT
>JABUQX010013295.1:0-5000 GCA_015478945.1 Trachelipus rathkii
AGGCATCAGAGACATTTTTTACATATGAAAATAAAAAATAAAATAAAAAATAACGCTTTTTTTAAAAATTTAAAATTTGTTTAAAACTGTTGGAAAAAAATTATTGGTGATATTTTTGAGATACGAAGTAGCTGCGAGTTATACACCGAGGGAGCTCGCAAGGTGCCAAATGTTTGAATTTTTTTTTTTAACTTAAAGAATATCCCACGGGGTAAGTTGAAAGATGGCGAGCGGCGGTTTCTCGGCCTACGTGACGACGGGGGGACTTCGTCCCCCCCTCTATCCCTCCCGTCGGCTCGAGCCCCCCTAAAAAGGGATATAAAAAAGAAAATAAACATTTTCGCCAAAGCGCGGCCGTAAAATTAAATACTATTTGTAACTCTTTGCTCTAGATCCTAATATTTTTTCTCTTTTATAATTTACAGAGGTCAAAGTCAATCACAGCGTACACTTGCCAGGTCTAAGATTATACTTAATATTTAAGATGTTTTAAATAAATGTTAGATAAAATAATTTTTTTAAAAAAAGTTTGTCGATGAAATTACTTTCTGAAATCAAAAATGTTATTTATTTTCCTGTAGATGTTATAGTTTTCAGTACTGCCTGGGCCCTCTTCGGGGTGCTGGCCTATATATATATAATATATATTATATATATATATAATATATATTATTATATACTATTTATATTATATCTATATATATATATATAATATATATATATATATATATATAATAATAATAAATCATTTTAATATGTGTCGTAATTTATTTTAAATTACTCCATTTGCAGAGCTGGGCGCGCTATAATTTTTTTTTTGAGTGCTGCGCCTGCCACCTATGCGCCTATGCCGCCGAAACCTAGTGCGCCTAGCGGCCTATGCGCCCTATACTTAGTCCGCCTTTTTAAAAATTATTGCGCCTATGCGCCTTTGCGCCGGCCGGTGCCTGTTGCAAATTTAATTTGAAAGTAAACGTTTAGTGCGATAATAAAAGATGCTTTTTATAAGGAAAGAAGAAAACACTTTATTAATTTTGTAATTAAAACATCGTAAACTAATAACTACACGTCCTCTCCCCTCCTCCATGTCCTGTGGTCCTGTTTTCCCCCAGGAGGTCCAGCACGAGCCCTGCAGAAGTTGCAAATTTTCAGAGCCATAGTTGCCATATTTATTTGTAGTTAAGAAATACTGAACTAATATTAATATATTATATATATATATATATATACTATATATATATATATATAATAATATATATTATTATATATATATTATATATATTAATATATAAATATATATATAATATTATAGTAATATATATAATTATATATATATATATAAGTTTAACAATTAAGTAAATACAAGTTAGCTGTGCTTCTAAGTTCTAACTTTTAAGGGTAAAAAAAATGCTTTGTTACTGTTCATAGGCGCGGCTAATAGGCGCCAGAGAACTGACGGTGGCCTATGCTTAGTCCGCCTTTTAAAGATTGTGCGCCTATGCCCTGCGGCCTACGAATTGATAGTACGCCATAGGCGCATAGGCGCAACTCGGTGGCGCAACGCCCAGCTCTGTCCATTTGCCACTTGTGGCCAGTATTTCCTGTTGGGTATTGATGATTGTATTTGCGAGTGGTTGACCTGAAATCGTGAATACATTAGTCATCATTTTCCTATTAAACTTTTGTAAATATATTTTAATATTCAAATTATATTAAAAATTTTAAATTTATTACTATAAACTGTTATTTGGTCCCGGTACCAGGCATATAAAAAAACCAAAGTACCGTAGACTCTCGGTTGACAAGCTATCACTGCGGTGATGACGTCATCCTTTACAAATTCGAGTGAAAATTCTTTCGCACTCGTTGTATGTATATTCCCATTAGAAATTTAAAGTAATACAGAAATTGCTCTATCTTATTAAATATCCTTTCGAAATGGTGCTTGCTGCAGACTTGGAGATGATGCTTAACAATGCATCATAGGAAGGATTTCTAAATTTAGTACTTATTTTTGAAGTTATTCAAGAAAAACTATTAAATTACAATTTATTAAAATTTTACTTTTTTAATTTAAAAATCATCAAGTTGCATTTCTGTCTCAAATTTCGTAAATAATTGGTTATTACGAAGTGATTCGTCAGGGAATATGCAATCTTTTTGACAAGTAGCCTCCTTTTTTATTGTAATCTGGCATATATGGTAAAGTGTCCTTTAATTGGCACTACACCTATTGAAATTTATCACATTTAGTTCTCTACTATTAAATAAGTAAAAGTCTCAATTTTAGACCCCTGGGTTATCTGTAACCCTTAAAAATGGGGTTAGGGGCTAAAAAACCCACCTTATATATTTTTTTTAAATTTCCTTCAAAAAGGCACCTATTTACACATAGGAGAATGTGTGTGCCAAATTTCATATAAAAATTTTCAAAGGATACGGATGCGGATGTTTACTCTTTGAAGTTTGAATTAAAATATATATGTATAATTTATATAATTATATATATATATATAATATATATCATATATATATATACTATTATAGTTATAATATACTATTATATATATTATAATATATATATTATAATAATATATATATATTATCTATATTATATATATATAATATATATATTATATATTTATATATATATTATATTATTTACAGTTGTCACCACCACTCACGGGCAGAGCCCATTCAAGGAGTGGGTGTTGACACCTCAGATGTTCAAACTAAGGCAAACAATGCAGATAAGCACAGACGCAGGCTTTAAAGAGAGAGAGATTAAATTCAGCAGGAAACACAGAAGATAGAAGAGAATTCCTCAGAACAGAGGTGGCAGGAAAGAAGGGAAGACCGCAGCGAACAAGTCTGGAGTACCAATATCAAAACAAAACCTCAAGCGCCACAACAACCCTTGTGCTACGAGGGAGTCGGTAAAGGTGGTTGGTACGCGAGTTGATAAAGCTCCTCGAGCAACCTTGCCGCGCGGTACCTATAGAAAGAGATAAAGCACCAACATCGACGCCGTAAAGAGTAGAGGGTCAAGTTGAACTGGAAGTGCCAGCAGAACGGTTGTGTATAAACCTTTTGACCTTTTGCCTCGACCCTATCTAAAAGCCGTGGTGAACCAGAGCCCCCCCCCCCTGATATGGAGAGCAGTACTCCTAAACAAGGGCGGATGAGGCCCTTGTATAGCTGGAGCAACTGAGAAAAGGAAAAAAGTCTCGCAGAATAAACAGAACTATTAGTTTCTTTGAGGCCGCCCTAGCAACCGTTGTGATGTGAGGTTTCCAAGACATTTTTTTGCTTATGTTAAGGCCAAAGATGTTTTATATGGTCAACAGGAGGACGAGAAACCCTTTTGAAAGAGAGATAGGGAAAGTTATGAAGGTGTTGTGTTAGAGAGGGAGATTTGTAGAGTTGAGTTTTAAAGATATGGATTCCACAAGGTTGCCGACGACCTAATCCGTAAATTTCTACTTCAGATCAGCGAGAAATAGAATCGGAAAGTTAAGACGAGAGGCAATTCTAGAAGTAAAAGAGGGAGCAGAATTGAAATGAGTTGAAGATGAAGGGTCGAGTCATCGGCATATGAGCGGATAGAGTTAGATGTGCAGGTGAGAAGATCATTAATGAAAAGTAAGAATAAAGTAGGAGATAAGACAAACCCTGAAACACCACTATTAACAGAAAAGAAGAAGTCGCTCCATCAACCACAGCCGATATTGAGCGACTTGAAAAAAAGCTAGACATAAAGTAAGCAAAGAGAAGGAGGAAACCCAAAGGAGGGGAGCTTGGAGAGCAGTGACGCGTGCCATACCCGGTCAAATGCTTTGGATATGTCAGCGCCACCACGCAAGTCTCCCGTATTTCCCAGGGCGGAAAACAAAAATCGATAGGTTTAAATAGGAAAGTATATGGAGACCTCGAACGCCGAAAGCCGTACGGGCGATCGGAAAGAAGAGAATGAGATTCCAGATGGCTTAAGAAGTGAGAGTTAAGAATGGTTTCAAATTAGATGGAATACAGGTGAGAGCTATATGGCGATAGTTGTAGAAGGATCAGAGCGGCTCACGGAATAGGTTGGACATGTTGCGTGGCTTCCAACACTGAAGGGAAGTGTTAGTATTGAGACATAGAGAATATAGTTATGAACGGGGGAGGGGCCAGCTCGGAGCACACTCCCTCAAAAAAATCTAGGATGCCATCCGGGCCCCGCGCCTAACGTTCATTAGATCTCATGGAGCCCATGCACCGATCAAATGTAATCACAGGCAAGACATAGGACACTGAGGGGAGAAGGTGGAGGAGGAGGAATGCCAGAATCGTCCAGGGTTGGTTAGATGGAAAATAGGAGGGCCGAAGATTATGCCTTTCAGTTGGACGATTAGCAACAGAGCCGTCAGATCGAATAAGAGGAGGAAGATTTACAAAAGTTGTTAGATATGTTTTTGGGCAAGAGGCCAGAAAGATTTGTCAGTTGGAGAACCAAAGGTTAGCGCACTTTCGTTGATGAAAGCCCGCTTTGCTCGTCGAAGAGTATCCCTCAACGATTTCTAGCTGAATGAAAATTAGCGAGAGTGATAGGAGAACGAGAATTTTTTCACCCCGATACGCACTGTCTCTAGCCTGAATGTCCAGAGACCAAGCACGATCGAACCATGAATTATGAGGAGAGAAAGATTTAGTCGAATAAGGAATGAACCTGCTCATCCCGTTAACGATTACAGCTCCCCCTAATGGCAGAAGCCGAAGCGTCATCAGAGGCAAAGCAGTCATTCCAGTATAGTTAGCGTAGTAGAAGAACGCAAGGCCCCCAATCACCCCGATCCAAAGTTCCAGAAAAAAACGCGTAGGGCAGGATGGAGCTGTTGGAGAGAAAGAATTAAAGTTAAGAGATATAAGGTGTTGGTCAGATTTACCAATAGGAGCAAGGAGTGTATTTATAAAGAGAGGACTAGTTGTGAACATAAAGTCAAGGTGTGTCAAGAATGAGT
>JABUQX010013295.1:10000-15000 GCA_015478945.1 Trachelipus rathkii
GAAGCTAAATGATTTAGGGGCTGACTCTAAAACTCTCTGCCATCGCAAGAAAGGAGTGGTGTTTGCTTTGAGAAGAGAGTAAACCACTTTCTATGGGGGCAGCTTCCCCCCCTTCCAACACCCATGAGCCCCTCCCTCATCAGTCGAGAGGGAGCATATTTTTAGTATAGGTGGGAATGTAAACACTTCAAAAAGGAACAGCCTCTCGCCAGATACTAGTGAAAGTTTAATGTTTTATATAAATATAAATATAAATATAAATATAAATATAAATATAAATATAAATTATATATATATATATATTATATAATATAGTATATATATATTATATATATATATATATATATATTATATATATATATATATATATATATATATATATATATATATATATATATATATATATATATATATATATATTTTATATATATATATATATTAATATATATTTTATTATATATAATATATTTATATATATATATAATATAATATATATATAATATATATAATATTATATATATAATTATTATATATATAAAAATATAAAAATATTATATATATATATATAATATATATATATATAATATATATATATATATATATATATATATATCGATTAGTATGAGCAAATTTTTTTGATTATCCATATTGTCACTGATCCCGCTGTAAGAGATTAGATAAAACTTTCATCGGACCAATAAAATTTAAATTCAGCTTTGATGTATACCTTTCTTCTTTCCCACAAAATATGATAAACCAACTCTTTGTTCCATGGCGTCTTTAAATATTTTGATTCATCGGTTAATATTTTTAGAACAGATTCCAATCAAATTAGGACTTGTACCTTCCCTCCAAGAAGACAAAATACTTTCTTTCAGGTTGTCGCATGTTCTAAGTTGAAACATTTGCCTAGTCTGAGAGCTCGAGGTATCTTCCTAACATTATTTAATAAATTGTCAGTATTTAAATCTTTTTTAATCCCTTATTTAAATCCCCTATTTAATCCCCTATTACATATGCACATGTGCACGGGTTTGCAAGTAAAACATGACTAAGAGAAACCTAATCTACCATTTTACATAAAGAGAACTTAAACGGTTTCTAAATATTTTATTAGAAATGCGACCTTTAGTTTTTTTTTAGAGATAAAATTTTGATAATTTCCACTTTACAAATGCTGACGAGGTAAAAAATGATGATCATTGTAATAGACTGCGCAAGTAGTCAAATACTGAACATGGAAACTACAAGGTTAACTTGCTCATTGTTGATATTCCTCTAGACTAAATTATTTGTACATGTAGAATGTTGAAATTAGAAATAATTTTATTATGCATTTTCAATCAATTTCAAATGTACTAGTTTTCAAGGAAAAACAGTTAAATGTTGCCGCTATTCCACTAAACTCATGTATTGTAAACGGATTTGCTTATTCAGCACATACACAAATTTCTTGTTTACTTTATCTTTAATTATATAATTTGGAAATATCGTCCGTCAATTTAAAAAACTCAAAGTCCTCATTTTGGGAAGAGGATCTTGGTTACTTCTAAACAAACTTCTTCGTAGTTCAATCGACACAGGATATATAAACCCTAGAATATCACCAGCATTATATAGAAAGAGAAAAACATTGCTTTTGTAATGAACTACAGAAACCCTAATACATACATTCATATGCTATCTTCACTTATCTGGATTAAATATTGCCTCTGCTTGCGTATTTCCCTAACTGTAGTCCTTAATACCACAATTTAGGACGAAAACATTTCTTTAATACGAGCATATCCTATTTTAACGAAAACTTAAGATATTTACAGCAGTGATTTCAATGAATATATCCACATGCGTGGAATATCCGCAATATTATAAAGATCCGTATCTGCATCCTTAGATTTTTTTTCTCTAATTACAGAATATTTACCAAACTGGAATGGTATCAGTTTTAAAAATGTCTGATCTTTACAGCTTCAAGGTTTTAATTTTAATGAAAATATGAAATTTTCCATTCAACTTTAGTGTTATATTCTTCGATGATGTTGATTCTTTTATCAGCTTTTAATTTCGCATCAGCTACAAATAATTTTAAATACTTATGTAAAGAGTATTTATATTCTACGGATATTTAAGCTAATAAAAAGTAACAACATTTATTTGATATTTAATTGTGCCGATATTACTTTTCAGCGAAAAACTTTACAATAGAATTATCATTAATTTAAGTTTTTATTGAAAATTAATATACGGAGTTTACAAGGGTAGGAATTTTTTTTTTTTGAAGATTTATACTTCTAACCTGATAAGTTTTATTCAAGTCCTGCTAAACCAAGTGACTATAATGCAAGCAAGAAACGCCGTTTGGAAATTAAAACAAATAAAAAATACCCAAAAATAAAATTTAATAAGCATTCCCAAACTTTAAAAGTATTGCAAAAAATGCAAAAACTTTCAGCATTTTATATAGTTGCGCACGTAGTTTTTACCAGAGTGATATTTTGTAAGCAGATTTATATATTTAGCCTGTATTTCTATTTTAAATATAGCCTGGTTAGTTTCCTTTGAGTAAATTTGTTTGTGTACGAAATGTACGAAACAGTTTGCTTGTTTTTTTAAAACTTGTTACCGTTCCACATTTTCCCAATGGTAATCCAAATTATCTTCGGCAAATTTATTCAAATAAACAATAGCTTTAGTTCCTACTCTTTTGAACAATTTTTCCCTAAATTAGCAAAGATTGTCTTATGAGAGAATTTTTTTGTTTGTTTAGCTGAGAATAAGCGATATTCCTTTTTTTTATCTAAAAGGTTGAAAAAGTTTGGTAAGACTAGTTAAGATTCTATTAAACTTGGGAGTCCCCGTAAAATAAAGCAACCATAATATAAATGGAATAAGGCAATGTGTTGCTACGTTGACATCTAAAGTCAACTTTAGATTCTTTTTTTCACCAAATGAAAAATTCAGTATTTTTAATCTGTTAAGCTTCTAAAGTAAAAAAATAATAATGAACACGAATTACTGAAATAGTAAAGTATATTTATAGTTTTCTAATTTTTAAGCAAGAAAGTTTTTATTGCTGGATTGGCAGAGTGCAGGATCAGATCAAAACCTCTTTTTGGAAGCAATGTCCACAAAACGTCCACATATAATAATGACTGCCGATAGATTTAGATAATTTTTTTTTCCAACCAAGCAAACAATTGTATATTTTGAAATTCCATACAATATTTGTAAAAACTTGTATTTTGTTTATCTTCGTAATATATTTTCCAAGGATAATAATATACACTATATAATTTGAAATTTTAAGAGACAACCTTTACCCAAACAAAAGTTTTAATATATCGCAACTCAAATATTCATTTGTGATTAACAGAAAAATTATATTTATAAAGCAATAATTTAAATTTAATTCAATTTTTAATTCTTAGTTTTAATTTTAAAACTTAATCTCAAATTTTAAGAGATTTAACCATTTGAAATTTTTCAAAATATTTTAAATCATTAATTTATTAAAATTAATATACATTTCAATTTGAATATACTTGGTTTGAACTTCAAATATAAGTTCAGATTACATAAGATAACTTCCAGTAATCTAAAATAATTAAATGGTAGCTATAAATTTTTTATTAACTAGAAATATTTTTAAAATATATTTTCAAAAAAGAAATAAATTTTAATTAGCAAGAAATAAAGCCGTACAATTCACTCCATTTCATCGACCCATCTTAAAAACGCCCAAAATCCATCACTATTTTTCTTCTCACAAAAATGTTTAGAAATGCGAGTATCACGCAACATTTGGGACTTGAGGGTACGAATTATCTTATCACCACAACCACTCCAATTTAAGAATTTATCCAAGAACTCAAATTCAGACCTTTCAACACATCTCCTAAAATCATCGTAATAATGCAATCGAAAAGATGCTTTTTTCTCCTGTTTCAAGTTTGGTGTGGGTTTTACAATGCGTTTCTTAAAGCCATCAACATCTTCTTGATTTCCAAAAGACCATAATAAAAATTTATCAGAATATTTAAATGGGTCTCCAAATGTTTTAACTTTGCCAAAAATAATATACCTAAGAATGGTTCCATTTGTCTTGAATGGAAGGCGCATTTTCTTATTGTGTAACTCTTCTGAATGAATTTCTCACACCATTGAAAAAGATCCAAGCCCGTCCATGTTGTTTTAAGATAAAATTTTCGCACTATATTTGAGAAACACATCGTCAATAGCACGACTCAAATTTAAGACATTCTTTCACCTGATTTAAGCATTCTTTAAGAAAATTTTCTACTTTTGAAAAGCAACAGTCGGTCCTTGCTTTAACATATAATCTAAGACCTAACGTCATTGTCAAGTAAGCTTAACACATCAGTTTCTCTATATTTTTCATGATACATTTCAAGAAGCTTCAAATCCATTACTCTCAGAATTGGATACAGTACATCTGTTTTACCTTTCACGAAATCGCTTCATAGTACATCATCAGCTGACAATCATTTGCAAGAGCTCCTTCAGAAGACTCCTGTACATAAATGTGTCCAAGTCTTTTAGATATAGAATCTTTCCCAACGCAGAGACAAGACCGTGCATTGTGGCAACACAGGAAATTGGAATTTTAATCCTCCGAAGCTTTTAATGAAGTTTTATATAACATACTTATGCACCTAACTATTTCTAAGAAGAGTTATCCATAATTAGGTCGCCATCTTCTGTATTTTCAACTCCAAGAGTGAATCCCCTTGCGTTTTTTGAAATTAGATAAGCAGTATATTATCAATGCCATATTATTAATAATTCCGATGAACAAAAAGCAGAGCATATCTTTTATTCCTCCTACGGTAGGGTGCAGATTTTCCCACACTATTGTACAGCTATATCATTGACAGTATAAGTGCCCACTTAATAGAAACGAAGTCATGTTTTTCTTCCGCTCTGATTTTTTGGGAGGGCTTCGACATTTGACAAATGAACTATCTAATCCACTCATCTCA
>JABUQX010013295.1:22500-27500 GCA_015478945.1 Trachelipus rathkii
TCTATCATTTAGTGTAAATTTACAGTTAACCCCGGTAGAAACCCCGGTTTTCCTGATTTTTGGCCGGGGCCGTAAAAATGGCCGGGGCCCCGGTCGGTTCCTATTATATATACTATTTATATTATATATATATATATATATAATATATATATATATATATATATATATATATAATATATATATATATATATATATATATATATATATATATATATATATATATATATTAAACAACTTTTTTTCTTTTAAAAGGAACTTTAATTTTAAAATAAAGGACTTCACCTTTAATAAAATAAATTAACATTTCATTCATTTTTTTACCTAAGTAAATTCATATGAAAAAAATAAGTTAAAAATTTTATAGAAAGTTTTTTTTTACTAATGAAAAATTTAAACAAAAATGTAAATACTTTACCTAAAATTTTATGACTAAGAAAAACGCGGGACATTCAATTCACATGAACCATATATATATATATATATATATATATATATTATATATATATATAATATATATATATCTATATATATATTATTATAATACATATATATTATTTATATATTTATATATGAAGATATATTATATATAATATATATATATATATATAATAAATTATATATATATATATACTATCATATACTAAAATAATATACTATATAATATATATAAATAAAACTTTTATATATATTAGATATTATATATAAAATATATATATATATATATATATATATATATATATATATATATATATATATATATAGCAATCTACTATATATCTATATATATATATAATATGGGATCATGTCAATTATCTGTCGACATTGTTCATTTATACCCATAATGGGTGATGATAAAAAACGGTAGAAAAAAAAGTTTAAATTTGGTCGTATATAAAATATATATTCTTGCTGAGAAGTGATATCCACCCAACCAACATAAGGACCATGAGAGATGACGTGTGTTAAAAGCTATTAACGTCTATTATAATTTCCCAAAATGTCCAGAGAGGAGGATTACGCTATTGTAGTAATTAACGCGAAAAGAAATTTAGGTGAGTTATTTAAATGAATACGATATCTCTTACAAATTTCTTTATAAGCATTTAATTTTAAGAAACTAATATATACCCATTGATTAATTTTCCGTTTTTTAATTTTAAAGTTATCGTACCGTAGCAATTTAGAATAATATAATATATATATAATATATTATATATATATATATATATATTATATAATATATATATATATATCAGAGACCAACATTTTCTGAAAAAAATTCTCAAGTTCAAAACGATATAATAATATCATATATTATATATATATATATAATCATATATAATATATATATAATATTATATTATATATATATATATATATATTAGAGGTGTAGCGGATAACCTCATCCGCATCCACAATGTGATATGCGCATTCGCAACCGCATCCGCATTAAATTTTTTTGGGCGGAATAGTATTATCTAATGAATTATGAGAAACCCTGTGTGCACATAACCTATATATATATATATATATATATATATATTATATAATATATATTATATATATATATATATATATATATATATATATATATATATATATATATATATATATATATAATATATATATATATATATTAAAACAAGGGACTTTCAAGGATGACAGAAGCACTCATGCTGAAGATTGATAATAGATTTCAAACTTGCAAAATGATGACGCATGTACAATAGCAACTTTTTCTAAATCCTAGACAAAATAAGCTGCGTTTCAGAAGCCTAGACTGAGCCGCGTGTGCAACAATAGACTAGGAAACGCTTCGAAATGAAAAAAATTACATTAACCAATCAGGAGAACGAGGAACTTTGAGTACCTTGAAAACGGCAGAAGCGTGCCTGTCAGATCAGCTTGACGATTGTAAACCAATACTCTTATACTATATGTTATCTATGTTAATGAAATAATAGATATATTTAGTATTCCTTAATAATGAAATGTTACCTAATATTTAAAACTTTTTGGCAAGCCTTCCCGACATGTTTTTTGTAAAGAAATTTTGCTTTGTTAAACAATAATCCTTCCGTTTACTATTCCCGAAATCGAGAAAATTTAACGGCGCCTGTACTGTGACGTTTTACATGAGTAGAAGTGCGCAAACGGGCGCTGGAAAACGATGCCATGTTGTGCTGTGTGCCCCTGGGCTGGCAGTCGGGCTTCTGGAAAGACGCAGCTATAATTTTCTTGAACACGTGTTAACAGAGGGTTAAAAATTAATTTAGGATGCCTGTGATGAAATGCTGCCAAAGGCAGAAATATCACCAGCCAATAAAAGCAAAAGATCACACAAACAGGCACGCAATTACCATCTGTTAGCGATCATTGCTGAATCCATGAACGGTCTTCTTTTGGCTTCTAGAAGCGATGAAGAAGTTGATTCAGAGGTGTCAAAAGACTTTATATTGATCGAAGACATATTAAAGAGAAAAGCTTGGAATTCAGTCAGATAAAATCCAGTAGGGTCTTGTGAAGTGATTATTGTAAAAGTTTTTCACATCTTGCAAGAAGTCGTCAGGACATTCTTAGCATGAGCTTCACAGTTGTAGCTAGCGAGGCGTCTTTCAGTGGTGCATGATCTACATTTTAGGACGAAAGATAAGCAAAATCTCCCCCTGAAAGGGCTTAAAGCAAGCTTTGTTTTTGAACAATTTGGAGATATTATTAATTTCCAAGCATTAATTTCTAACCATTTTCCAAAATTGGTGAAGGCTTGGGAAAGAGGTTTGGTGGGGTGCAAAAGAGTTGGGTCAAAGCGTCCTGCACTCTGGTAGCACGGGTATATATATATATATATATATATATATATATATATATATATATATATATATATATATATATTATATTATATTATATATATATATATATATATATATATATATATATATATAATATATATATATAGTGATGGGCAGTATCTAGATACATGTATCGGCGATACGTATCGATCGATACATTTGTATCGGTTATCGGTATCGCTTAGACAATTCCTAAATGTAATCGGTATCTGTATCGCTTTATGCTTTTTTTCTTATAGATTATCGGAAAAAAATCGATAATCGATACTCGATACATTTTCCAAAAAAGTTATCAACATATATATATATATATATATATATATAATATAATATATATATATATATATATATATATATATATATATATTATATATATATATATATATATATTTATATATAATATATATATATATATATATATATATATATTATATATATATATATATAATATATTTATATATATATATATTTGGTATATTTCAATGCAAGAGTGGGAGGAGAAGAGACGAGGTGGAGAGAATGGTGGGACAGTATGGAGAGAAGATAAGAAATATTGCAGGAGAGAAGTTGATAGATTTCTGTTTAAGAAGGGAATGAAGATCATGAATGGTTTTTTTCCAACAGAGGACCTCACATAGGTTCACAAGATATAGATGGAACAATATCACAAGAGAATTCGATCAGAGATCTACTATAGACTATAAAATATCGTCTGATAGTAGGTTACAAGAAAGTGAAACGTGATACTGGAGTGCAATATAATATTCGGATTAAGATTATTATTTGGTGACGACTGAAAGGTGAAGACAGACAAGTGCAGAATAAAGTAAAAAGAGAATGTGTTAAAGTTTAGTCTGAAGAGTGTGACAGAAAAGGGAATATATTGAAATAATAAGTCAGAACCTAGAACAATAGAAGGAGTCGGAGAGATAAGGGGGAGAAACAAGAAAAGTAAAAAGGGCAGAGAAGACCCTGGGTAAAGGATGGGTAAGAAGCGAGGAAAAGACACAAGAGGCGGTGGACTGAAGAAGTGAAGGAGGCAATAAAGAGGGAAAGCAGTATTGATGAGAAGGTGGTTTAAAAATAGAACTAAACAGACAAGGGCCCAGTATATGGAGGTAAGAAACAGAGAGAGTGAAAAGAAGAGTAAAAGAAAAGGCAACAAAGAGAGAGTTGGAAGGAATTATGGAAGATGTGAGGGCAAAAAGGAAGAGGATTTTTTAGACTGACAAAAACGTATAGAGAATCAAAGAGGAAAGTGTAATATCAAGGATAAGCAAAGTGAATTTTTGGTGAGATCAACAGACAAACAGGAGAATAACGAATACTTCAACAGAACTGTTAAATGTGAATGAGCAGGTGGGGGATGGAAGGAGAAGAGATAGTTGAAGGGAGGGGAGGATGAAGAAGGGGTAGGAGATCACTATGGAGTAGTTGGAGTGATCTGAGACAATGAAGAATTCCGGAAGATGGGAACCCCAAATAGAACTAACAAAGGGGATGAGAGAAACTGAACAAAAGAATACTGAATTGTTTCAATAGGTGTTGAACGAGAACGAAGTACCAGAGGGGTGGTGAAAGTCAATCTAGTTCCAATAGAATAAGGGGAAAAAAGATACAGGGGATGTAACAACTACAGGGTAACATTCTTGTTGGAACACTTGGCATAAAGAGAATACTAGAAAAACGCTGAAAATGATAGTAAAACCCAGACTGGGGGAAGAGCAGCACAAATATAGAAAGAACAGAAGCACGACGGATCTCTTGTTCGCCTTGAGAATACGTTAGAAAAGGTATCGGGACATAATAAACGAGCATATGTAGCTTTCATAGTTCTAAGAGAAGCTTTGATTCAGTGCTAGGAAGGACTATGGAAGTGCTAGAGAGAGAATATGCAGTGGATAAAAAGTTGAAAGGAGCCCTGGAGAGTTTGTATAAGAATAATAAATGTAATGTAAGAATATGAGAATAAGGAATGGTTTTAGGTGAGAACTGGAGTCAAACAGGGAAGAGTGTTGTCACCAATTTTGTTTGTAGCATATCTGGATGTAGTGATAAAGAAGGTGAGAGAGGATATAGGAGATTAGGACTGATATTCTGGCATGCGCAGATGACTTGGCATGCTGGAGCGAAGAGGAAGATAGGCTGAGA
>JABUQX010013295.1:32500-35000 GCA_015478945.1 Trachelipus rathkii
CAAGTTAGTGAGAGAGATTCTGTGCATTTAATTATGGCGTTCATGGAAGCTGTTTCTTTAGATCCGACACCTTATGTAATTAATCGAACATCTATTCGGAATGAACGTAATCACTTTCGAAAACAGTATTCACAGAACATAAAAGAAAAATTTTGCTCTATTGATGCACAATTTATAACCATTCACTGGGATACGAAATTGTTGCAAGATATAAGTGGTAAACCTGTTGAAAGATTGGCCATAATTGCTACTGGAGCTAATGTGGAACAGTTACTAGGTGTCCCTGATTTACCAGCAGCTACCGGTGCCGAAATGGCCTCAGCGATATATGAAACATTGGAGAATTGGAATTTGGTAGAGAAAGTACAATCATTTTGTTTTGATAACACTCCATCAAATACAGGCAGAATTAAAGGTGCTTGTGCGCTATTAGAACAAAAATTGGAAAGAAGTATTTTATATTTAGGTTGCCGTCATCACATTTTTGAAATTATTTTGGCAGCAGTGTTTGCAAAAAGCAAATTTGTAGTCCCCGGCCCTCACATCCCACTATTCAAAAGATTTCAAGAAAGCTGGTCTAAAATTAATGTTCTGAATTTCATTCCAGAATCAAACAAATGATTGGAATTCAGGCTGAAACTATCCTAGACAGTATGAACGCTGCAATTTCTGAAACATTTCCTCGAGAAGATTATCGTGAACTACTGGAACTCGTGATTATTTTTCTTGGAGGCGTTCCCTTGGGTGGCATACGTTTTAAAAAGCCAGGTGCATATCATATGGCCAGATGGATGGCGAAAGCGATATATTCTTTAAAAATCTATTTATTTAGAACAGAATTTAAATTAACCACGGAAGAAAAAGACTCACTTGCTTGCATAGCAAGCTTTATTGTGAAATGCTACGTAAAATACTGGATCCATGCTACAGAGGCAATATCTGCACCACTAAATGATATAAAATTCCTACGGGAATTAGATCAATATAAGCAAGTTGACGAAAATGTTGCTGAAGTGGCCATTGGTAAATTTGTCAATCATTTATATTATTTAAGTGAAGAATGCATAACACTAGCTCTTTTTGATGACTTGGTTACAGAGGAGACAAAACTAAAAATTGCACAAAAAATGTTAGCAGCGACAGAAGTAAATTTAGAAGATAGAGATGATAATGAAATTGACGAAGATCAAAGTGAAACACTAGGCAATCTTAAGAAATTGCCACTGAGAAAAGAAGTTTCCCAATTTCTGCGATGCTCTGATGAGAAGATTTTGCTGAAACTAGCTAGTAAAAATGAGTCATTAATAAAGGCTTAAAAATTTCATCATATCAATGCGCGGGATGGTCACAGCGGATTAACTCAAACGAGTATCAACGAGGAAAGCTTCTTTTGAAGGAATTGAAGGTGGTGAATGATCCGGCCGAAAGAGGTATCAAATTAATTCATGATTTCAACGACAAAGTTACAATGGATGAGGAACAAAAGCAATATTTAGTGAAGGTAACTTATATTTCTATTTTTTTCGTGAATTTTATATGATTAATAAATTTATAAATACATTTGATTTTTTAATTGTTACAGACAGTCCAAGAATATCGTCGAAAATATCCTAAGCCAACTAGAGAAGTCTTACAAAAAACATTCACATCGCAAGTGTAGCTTTTCATTATAATGTTTGTTTTAATATTATGATATGCATTTGAAACAAAGGTATTCAGTATTTAAATATTAAAATTATGCTTATCCAACATTAAAATAAAATAGTCACTAAATCTGAGCCCCATATTATTATCCAAAAATAATTTACGTGAGTAAGCTGAATGGAAATGCTATAAGTTTTGATATTTAAAAAAGTAAGGCAAGAGCGCTACGTCTTATTATTATTATATTGAGCTAAAATTTCATGGGAATTACTTTTAGATATAGTGTAACAAAATTCCACCCGGCACTACCCTCTACAAACAAATTGAAAAATAAGTGGCACCCTAATACATATATACGATTATTATATATATTATATATATTATATATATATAATATATATATATATATATATTATATATTATATATATATATATTATATATTATATATTATATTAGTAGGCCCGTATGTTTTACGACTGCCGTCAGTTTTGTTGATTTTTTTTTTTTTTTTTAACATATGGTTAATGTTTGTATTCATAATTTAATTCAGTTTAAGGGACAATATCAGTTTAAATATTTTAAATTTTTTAAAATCACATTTATATAAGAAAAAATTTCAAAAATGAAATATCTGCGAAAGTACGATACTACAGAAAAAACCCAATTACATATTTGGAATCAATGTATATAAAGTTTATTACAAAAATGTAAAAAAAAAAAAAAAAAAAAAATTCAAAATATGAAATATCTCGCCAAAAAGTATGACACCTTAAGAAAAACAAATTACAATATTTGGAATCAACATAAAGCTTATTACAAAATGTAACAAAAACTAATAAAAATATTAGGGGGCTC
>JABUQX010013295.1:37500-42500 GCA_015478945.1 Trachelipus rathkii
TTTTTTTTTTTTTTTATACATTGCTTCTATATGATACCACAATGAATTTCAGTGGTAAAGGACATGATTCAAAAGTTCGAAATATTTTAAAATTTTTTATAAATCACATTTATGTTAAATATTCTTTTTAAAAATGAAATATGTCGCAAAGTACGAACACTACGAGAAAAACCATTACATTATTTTTGGAATCCGCGGTATAAAGCTTATTACAAAACTGTAAAAAAAAAAAATTTTTTCATAATGAAATCTCTAAAAAGTACGACACTTACAAACAATTACATATTTGGAATCTGCGTATAAAGCTTTATTACAAATATGTAAATAAAAATAAAAATAGGGGGGCTCGAGCCGACGGGGGACAGAGGGGGGAAGTTTTCCATACCCGTATTGGAGGGGCGGAGGAACCCCGCGACACCCAAATATACCAAAGAGCGGGGTTTCCGGAGCCCCCCCGGAGGGGGGGAAAATAGTCCTACCCCTGTCGTTCCCCGAAGGCCGAGAGACCTCGACTCCTGCATTTTTGCGGTTTACCCTTGGGTATTCCTTTAGTTAAAAAATATAATAATTAGAACTGACGGAGTCGTAAAACGTCCTATATATTTTTTGAATCATGTTCGTTCACTTAAATTGATTTTGGAATAAACAGAAATATAAAAAAAAAAAAAAACATTTCAAACTGAGCGGAAGCGAAAAAAAAATTCATATATTTATATATAAATATATATTATATATATAATATATATATATATATATATATATAATTTATATATATATATATATATATATATATATATTATTATATATAATAATATATATATATATATATATATATATATATATATATATATATATATAAGAAACTAGGGGAAGTGTCGCTGCGCGTAATATAGAAATATAGATTTTTAAACGATACCGTTTCGATAGACTTCCATTGCAACTGTCAAATAAATTTTACGATTTTTTTTAAGTTAAATTTCGGTTTAGGACCCAGTAACTTCAATTTAAGAAGTTTTATTATGTATACAGTAAATCGGTTTTTACTTAAATCAGTTTTCGGACCTAAAACCAAAAGTATTAGAAATGGCAGAGCTGTTTACGTTATCTAGAATGGGTAGGAAAAACGTATAAAAAAACTGCTTATCGGGAAAAATAATGATTTATCTTCATATTACCCTAAGCAACATAATTCTCGAAAAAGAAAAATCGCAAACTGAAATATCGTTAATAAAGTACTAGAATATCCTTGTAAGCAAGTTTTGTTTTTTTAACAAGAAAATTTAATAATGGGCAAATTTCGGATGAAAATGACATTTGTTGACCTAGCTGAGTTGTAACCAAGTTTTTTTTATCGATTTCTCATGATGTAAAGTTTCAAATTAAACTCTTGCCCAAGTTATATACATAACGGTTATTATACTTCCGCTGACCAGTTTGCCCTAAAATGAACTGAATAATTAGTTTTCATACGTAATATTCATAATTAAAAAAATGGGGCTTAAAAGCCGAAATATTCAGATGAACCTATTCACATTTTTTCAAGCTATGTTATTCTTCTGATAAGTGTGAATCTAGTCAATGATAATCTAAAATTATTTTCCCAAAATAGTTACAAAAAACTGTTACCCAAAACAAATTAGCAAATTACTTATGTTTTAAAGTTTAAAAATCTTGGTTATCACATATAGTTACAATAAAGAATTGCGGAATATCTTAGAAGGCACTTCTACAAACTTCTACTACTGGAAGGTAGTGAGTGACCAATAAAGATTACATGATTGGAACTACTTACATTTACTGCAATTTACAAGATACGAAAAATTTTATCTATTAATTTAAACGAATCTCAAATTATCTCAAAGTAATAATACACTAAATTTTATTTTCATTTCCCCGAAACATTAAGGAAAATATAATTCTTATTTTAACTTACTTCAAGCTGGAAAATTATCTACAAACGAATATTACACCATCAACTTAAGGGGAAAAATTATAAGAAGTATGAATACAACAACGATCGTATGTTTGAACTGAAGTAAGATCAAAATTATTGTTTTTTCTTCTTCTTCTTCTTTTATTAAATCTTTGGAGCATTAAAATATTTTTATTAATATTAATTATACTCAAGAAAAGAAATATATATATATATCTATCTATATATATATATATTATTATATATATATATTTATATATATATATATATATATATATATAATATAATAATATATATATATATATTAAAAAAAAAAATATATATATATATATATATATATATATATATATATATATATATATATATATATATATATATATATATATATATAGTATATATATATACCGTATATATATATATATATATATATATATATATATATATATATATATATTAGTGATGGGACGATTATGAAATTTTTGCCGATGACGATGACGATGACGATTAGAGCAAATTTTGCCGATGACGATGACGATGACGATTAATTGAAAAAAACTATTTTAAAAATTTCTCTCTCTCTCTCTCTCTCTCTCCTCTCTTCTCTCTCTCTATATAATTATATAATATATATATATATATATATATATATATATATATATATATATATATATATATATATATATATATATATTATATATAATTATTATATATATACTATATATATATATACATATATATTATATATCTAATATATATATTATATATATATATCTATATATATTATATATATATAATAATATAAATATATATATATATATATATAATATATACACATTATATATATATATATATATATATTTATATATATAATATATATATATATATATATAATATACAAAGGCTGTAGACAGGAGGTCGCAGGCGGGTTCACTCCCGAATTATTTTGCGATCAAAATTTTGATTAAACTTAAGTCTCAATAATAAAATGAATAATAATATATAATAATAATAATAATAATATAATGAATAAATAATAATAATATAATAATAATAATAATAATAATAATAAAATAATAATAATAATAATAAAATAATAATAATAATAAAATAATATAATAATAATAATAATAATAATAATAATAATAATAATAATGAATAATAATAATAATAATAATATCAATAATAATATAATAATAATAATTGATAATAATAAAATAATGATAAATAATAAATATAATAATCATAATAATAATAATAAAATAACAGTATTCAATGAAATGAAAAGTATTTATTAATGGAAATGACGGAGACATGTTTGTGTTCCGTAACGATTTCTTAGGTTCAAGTGGCTGTTCCTCATACATGTAAAAAATATATTTAGACCAGGACTTAAATGTAAGGTTCCAGTTTGCAGATGAATACAAATTGGCTACCTCAATGAATGAATAATGATCGATGTTAAAGATTAAATAATAAGGAGGAGCCTGTCATCGTTGATGGATGAGCAGGTTCATTCCTTCTTCAGATACATTTTTCTTTCCTCATTCATTCCTTCTAAAACTAATCTTTCTTTCCTCAATCCATTGTTCGATCGTGCTTATTCTCTGGCCATATCAGGCTAGAGACAGTGCTATCGGGTGTGGAAAAAATTCTCGTTCTCTCCCTATCACTCTCGCTAATTTTCATTCAGCTAGAGAATCGTGCAGGGGGATACTCTTCGACAAAGGCAAAGCGGGCTTTCAAAAAATCCAAAAAAAGAAGAAAAAAAAAGTTGCCCCGCTTTTAAAAAACCCTTTCCCCCTTGGTTATCCTACCTGACAAATTTCATCTCTAGCAACTTCTGGAAATCTGCCTTTCCTCCTCTTATCGATCTCATCATTATGTTTGCTAATTCTCCAACTGAAAAGGCTAACCTTCCGCCCCTCGCTCAACTATATTCTCTATGTCTCAATTATAGCACTTCCCTCCCTCAGTGTTGGAACTCGCACATATCCAACCTATTCTGAAAAAAGGAAGGCCGCTCTGATCCTTCTAACTATCGACCTGTAGCTCTCACTTGCTATCTATCCTAAGATCATTTGAAACCCTTCTCAACTCACCTCTTAGATCATCTGGAAACTCCCTGATCGCCAGTACGGCTCTCGTTGCACGAAGTCTACTGGCGGTATATATTCCTATCTAACCGATTTATGTTTTTTTGCTCTTAGGAACTACCGGGAGACTTGGGTGGTGGCGCTTGATCATATCCAAAGCATTTGACCGAGTATTGCACGCGTCACTGCTCTCTCTCAGCTCCCCTCCTTGGTTTCCTTCCTTCTCTTTGCTTACTTATATCTAGCTTCCTTTCAAATCGCTCAATATCGGACTGTTGTTGATGGGGGCACTTCTTTTCTTCTTTTCTGTCAATAGGGGTGTTCTCAGGGTTGTCTTATCTCCTACTTTATTCCTACTTTTCATTAATGATTTTCTCAACTATTACCTTCTAACTCTATTCATTTCTATTCCGATGACTCGACCCTTCATTTTTAAACTCATATAAATGCGCAGACAGTTTATTATGCTCTAAAGATCATACTAAATGAGTTCCGACCTTCCTTTCGCTGATGCATAGAAATAACTTTGAAAATTCAATTCTTTAAAAACGACCCAACTTTTACAAATCTCTTCTCCAAAATACCTTCTAACTTTTTTATTCTCTTTCAACGGTTCTGTCGTCTCTCCTGTTGGCAATATAAATATCCTTGACATAAACACAAAAAATGTCTTGGAAACCTCACATCACAACGGTTGCTTAGGGAGGCCTCAAGAACTGAAGTCTTGTTTAGACTGTGAGCTTTCCTCTTTTTCTCAGTTTGCTCCGCTATACAAAAAGGTCCGTCATCCGCCATGTATAGAGTAACTGCTTCTCATATCTGGGGGAGGGGGGCTGTGGTTTTCACCGGCTTTTGACGGGTCGAGTCAAACGGCTAAAAGGCTTTAAACTGTTCTGTACCTTTCCAAGTTCCCTTGACCCCTTATCTTTGCGAGGCGAATGTTGGTGCTTTATCTCTATCCTATAGGTAACGCG
>JABUQX010013295.1:50000-54500 GCA_015478945.1 Trachelipus rathkii
GGTAGATAAGAGTAAGGTTTGGTTGTGAGTGAGGAAAAGTCCTTGGTGGTGAAGTTATGTCAGATGGTGAGCACTGGAACAAGTGTCTGGGTTTAAATATTAAGTATATATGTTGGATGAAAAGGGAACAGATGATGCAGAGTGTAGTAGGAAAGTTGTGAATGGCAGGAAGGTGGCTAGTGCAATTAAATCGTTGGTGGATGCAAAGGGACTAAGTCTTGAGTGCGCTAGGGTCTTACATGAGGGTATATTTTTTTAATAATAATGATAATGTTGTAAATTTAATATATACAAACCAATAAATTGCTTAAGATACCGTAATTAATGTCATATTGAAAGCTAAAAGTAATGGAGTTAACGGAGTAACGGCATTCGTTACTTTTTTCCTTTTCAAAGAAACGGAAATAACGATAAGCAACTACTTTTTCCGAGTAACGGGAGTAACGATAACGGAACTATTTTTTTGAGTAACGATGACACACTCTATATATATATATATATATATATATATATATATATATATACTATATATTATTAATAATATATATATATATATATATAATATATATATATATATATAGTATATATATTATATATATATATATATATATATTATATATATATAATATATATATATAATATATATAATATTATTATATTATATAATATATTAGTGATGCTGCAGATGTCATTTTTTTCGCATCCGCTGATGCGGATGTTTGATTTTAACATCCGCGATGTGGATGCGGATGCGGATGCGGTGTTGATATATATATATATAATTATATATATATTATATATATATATATATATAATATATATTAATATATAATATATTATATATATAATATATATATTATATATATTATTATATATTATATATTATATAATATACGGTATATATATACAAGTTTTAGCCACAATCTATTAATATAATAATTGTTCAGGGTGCAGGACGGGGACCAACTCAATGGACCCATCAACGCTCTTTCAATAACCTCCGATTTAATGAGAGATTTTGCTGATTATTACTTTTTGGCACTAGTATTAAATTCAACATATGGAAGGTTGTGCTTGAGAGACATCAATTTTTCTTCCTTTTCATCAATTTTTCTGCCTTTCTGCTGAGAGTCTGTTTCTCTTTCATCATATAATAGACCAGCATTGCTAAATACTCTCTCACTTGAACACTAGTTGGAGAACAGGCCAGGTATTTCCTTGCAAGTTTACTTTTAAGCGTGGGGGGTACTCATTGCATTTTGCTTAATAACACTCACCAAACTGAATAGGAGATTTGTATGCTAGTCGTTTTTTCATTGGTGATAGTTTTCAATCATTTGACTGCTCTTTTTGGTTATGCGTGTGTTTCTTCATCACTACTGGACTGTAGAAATTCTTCAGTGAATCTGTTATTGATTTACTTGTAGAAAATGTTGGTTCTGTATATTTCATTTTTTTTTCCTTTTAATGGGTGGCTAATTAATAGACTGTTTGGTTGAAGTTTTTCTCCTGCAAGTTTTATCAAGCGTGGGTAAACTTTTGCTTTTTCCCCAACTGATTGGATCATCATTTGAATCTAATCGTTTTTCTTGGTGATAGTTTTCAATCATTTGCACTACATCTTTTGGTAATGCGTGTGTTTCTTCATCACTACTGGACTGTAGAAATTCTTCCAGTGAATCTGTTATTGATTTACTTTTAGATTTCGTTTTTTTCCTTTTAATGGGTGGCGAATTAATAGACTTTTCGGACTGAAGTTTTTCAACTGCAACACAAAGTAACGATTTAACTTGTTCTAAGATCGTTACAAAAAAAACTTGCTTTATAACGGGAATCTAAGTGAGTTGCAATAGTATGAATGTCATTAATTTCTACAGAACCGAAGCGTTTTTCTACCTCTAGTTTAATTACATCTTTCACTCTTTTTAAACCGTCATCATCATTTCATTTGAAGATAGTTCAAAATGCTTCCTTAACGTTGAGACTTAATGGTATTAATCATAAAATAGACAGAAGCTGTAGATGCGCTGATTTTTTTGGTAGTTTCTTCAAATGGTTCCTATAGCTTAATGCAGTGTGATATGATGTCATTTTTCAAATTAATAAGATTGTTAACTTTGGAATACGAACTGGCGTACGAAGCAAGAAGTTCTTTGAGCAAGTACTTCTTTCACATCATATGAAGTTGTACTATTCCAGCGAGTTGGAATGTCTTTGATAACATTAAGATATGGAATATCAAGCGGTTTTTGAATTGCCTTCAATCATTTTAACCATTTTATTTTATTTTCAGATTCATTTTTAAGTATTTTTATAAGAAATTTTTTTTCCTCAAATCTCGACAATAAACTATCCGCCAAACTCCGCAGGGCAGAGCGGCGGAATGCGAATGCGGATCTTTTAATAATGTGCGGATCTCCGCGATGCGGATGCGGATGCGGATGTTACCTGCAACACTATACTATATCATATATATATATAATATATATATATAATATATATATATTATATATATTATTATATTATATATATATATATATTATATATTAATATATATATATCTATATATATATATATTATATATATAATATATATATATATATTATTTGCCGATTATTTTTCGACAAAGAAATAGAATAAAATCTTTTTTTTTATCCTTAGCCTATTATAATTTCTTTCCGACCAGAAATTCATATAAATATAAACACTCTCCCCACCCCATCTCGGACTGTTAATTTTCTTCTGTCGCATCAGCGTCGTACGAGATTTCAATTCCCCCCTACTTGCTTTCTCCTTTCTGAAAACACTTCCCGAGTTTCCATTTCGCCCCAATTTTTTTTTCTAATCCTAGTGCTTCTTCTTTGTTTTGTTCGTCGATCCTTATATTTTTCATGAATTCTATTTACATATTCCTGATAATTAAAAACTTTTCTAAAGTTGTATTCATGAAAATTCTGCAACGGAAATTTAAATCATTTCGCGCACGTAAGGCTTTAGCATCACTTTAAGGGAGTATCATCTCTTTCCCCCCCCCCTTTCATGCTCTCCAAGCCAGCTATTTGCCTCGCCGGATTATTATTCTGATTTCGTGAGTCCTATAGCATGTGCATATTTCGAGCCCCTTATGGTGAATATTTTTCAGCTGGTGAGTCTAATTTTTTTATATATATATTATTCTAATCCATATTTTCTAAAAACTTCTCAGCAAATACTTCTAGGGACCGCTATGCTAAAACTTTAATACCACCTTCTTGTTTGGTGCTTTAACTCAGGCCCGCGTGTTTTTTTGTGAAGCAGGCCTAAGGCTCACGCTTATGAATAGTTTTTCTTTGAGCTATTACCGAAATGACTATGTGTTCTGAGAAGCCTCATTATTTTTATATTATTATTATTATTATTTTATCATAACGCGAGTGAAAAAGAGAGAGGCTGTATCTTTATATTATTATTATTATTATTATTTTATCATAACGCGAGTGAAAAAGAGAGAGGCTGTATCTTTATATTATTATTATTATTATTATTATTTTATCATAACGCGAGTGAAAAAGAGAGAGGCTGTATCTTTATATTATTATTATTTTATCATAACGCGAGTGAAAAAGAGAGAGGCTGTATCTTTATATTATTATTATTATTATTATTTTATCATAACGCGAGTGAAAAAGAGAGAGGCTGTATCTTTATATTATTATTATTATTTTATCAGAACGTGAGTGAAAAGAGAGAGGCTGCATTCTTATTTTTATATATTATTATTTTTTTATCAGAACGCGAGTGAATAGGGAAATGCATTTTTATGTTAATATTACTTTTAATTTTATAATTTTTCGTTACATTTAGTAATAGGACTTTAATATGAGTCGTATTACTAAATGATTTGACTTGGGCGCTCCACCCCTATCGCCGTTTTTTTTGGCTCTTTAAGACTCTGAAATTTAGCTCTTAATTATATTTGGTTTAAATAAGAATATATATTTTCTTTCTTGTAATTTATTTTTTTTGCTACATTTAGTAATAAGACTTTAAAATGAGTCGTATTAATAAATGATCAGACTTGGGCGCCTCACCCCAATCGCCATTTTTTTTTCTCTTTAATATTACTTATATTTTTTTTGCTACATTTAGTAATAAGACTTTAAAATGAGTCATATTACTAAATGATCGGATTTGGGCGTTGAAACAAGATGAGTTGAAAAGTCATTTGAAATATTTTTATTAGTATTTTTATTGAATCTAGATGAAGAGTTGGAAAGAAAAAGTCATTTGTAATTTTTTTAGTATAGTTGAAACAAGATGAGTTGAAAAGTCATTTGAAATATTTTAATTAGTATTTTTATTGAATCTAGATGAAGAGTTTGGAAAGAAAAAAGTCATTTGTAATTTTTTTAGTATAGGTTGAACACAGATGAGTTTGAAAAAAGTCATTTGAAAATATTTTTATTAGTAATTTTTTATTGAATCTAGATGCAGATTGCATAAAAAAAAAGTCATTTGTAA
>JABUQX010013296.1:0-12500 GCA_015478945.1 Trachelipus rathkii
AGAGATTATATATATATATATATATATATATATATTAATATATATACGTCCTATATATATATCTATTGGTCTTTGATATATAAGGTAGTAGTTAGTAACTCAGCTGATGACGTCGTTTAGCCATATCATTACGACTCATGTCAGGAGTCGAGGCCTCTCTCGATGGATTCTAACTAAAAGTCTTGGACGAAATAGGACCTTCTTAGTGGGGATGGGGGATGGATCGAGAAATATTTCAGAAGGGAGGCAGACTGATTTAGTGAGGACCTTAAATAGCAATGGACTGCTGGAAGTAAACTAACACCAGCACTCCTCTCACTAAGGACATCTTTCCCTTTCAGCATAGGCAGAATTTGTTGAACTTGTTCATAAAATATAATACACATCTCTCCTTAGTTCTGCTGCCGTAGAGCGAATATTTAGTATTGGTGAGGATATTTTGAGGGCAAAGAGGTCAGCCTTAACTGCTTTTAATTTTGAGCACCTAATCTTTTTGAAAGGTAAAATGGATCTCTTGTCCTTTGAAGACGACATAAAAATATTAATAAGTTAAATAGATAGAATAATATATTATAAACCCCCAAAATGTCAATCGGTTAAATAAATAGAATAATATATTATAAAATAAATTGGTAAAGTAAATAATAATGTCTGTGACCATCAGTAAAGTCACCAAATAACCAGGCAAACTGTCGGGACAGTATAACCGGGATGCAGTATTCAAATGCGGAGGTTTGTGGTCTGAATAAGTGGCGGAGGAGCGCTGCCGCGGACTACGTTTCTCGAAGGTGCGGAGGTGCGCTAGCGGACTACCCCTAAATGAGGCGGGGTGCCCACCTCTGATATAAATATAGTAGCTATATATATATATATATATATATATATATAATATATATATATATATATTATATATATATATATATATATATATATATATATATATATATATATATATATATATAGTATATATATATATATAAATCTAAAAATATATATATACATACCTATATTAATATATATATATATAATATATATATATATATATATATATATATATATATATTATATATATATATATTATAGTTAATTATATAATATATATATATATATATATATATATATTATATTATTATATATATATATATATATATATATATATATATAGATGTAAATACTGCAATTAAACCGCAGTTCAATTTGTATAGATAAAATAACTCCTTGAGTGATTCTTCACTTACCAGGATTAGATCCCGGGCCCTCGCGAACGGTATGCCAAGCGTGTTAGCTTGTCGTGGTCGAGTGGTAACACGCTTGGCATACCGTTCGCGAGGGCCGCGGGATCTAATCCTGGTAAGTGAAGAATCACTCAATGAGTTATTTTATATATATATATATATATATATATATATATATATATATAATATATATATAATATATATATATATATATATATATATATATATATATATATATATATATATATATATATATATATATATATATATATATATATATTCTAATCGCAAAAATTTTCGCCGACTATAATCTAAGTATAAACCGGAAACCAAACCAAACTTTCACTATTTTAGCTCTAAATTTTTCAACCATGTCCCTTTCCGCTTTAGGTGCAACAGCTTTAAAACATTAATTTACAGATCTTTTTACCTGGCCTCCAAACTATCATGAACTGCATAAAAAATTCTCCTTTCTAATCAAATATTTCAACTCCTTCAATCTCTTCCCTTCTTCTTGATGTATTCGTTAATTAAAAGATTTTTAAACAAGTCATATTCCATTCATGAACCCATACTAGTCAGCATCTAAACAATCCTTCTACCTTAAACTTCCTTTCTATGACCCACTACTATACCAAATTAAAAAATGAACTTAAAATTCTAAATAACTCTAACTCTCATTTGAAAGTTATTTTTGTCTTTACCCCCAATTGCTTTATAGGCTCCCTCCTGCGTTCTTCTGTTGTCTGCAAATACTCTTGTGGTGCTTTCACTAGCACCTATGTTGGTAGCACCCTGATCCAACAATCCATTAGAGCAGATGAGCATAGAGCCTGTTCGGCCAGGACCGGAACATTTTTCACAATTCCACATCCTTCCAATATTAAAAATCATAGTCTTACGAAAAATCACCCCATAAATCTAACCACCTTTACTATTTTATCTCAAACCAGCCAGCTACATGATTTAAAAATTTTGGAGTCCATCTACTTAGCCACTCTCAATCCTTCACTCAATAACGACAGCAGTCCGTTCCACCTATGATTGTTCAAAGTTTTACCATGTGTTTAACAATCAAGTTATTTTGATATTGTAACAACATTTTATAACCTGCTATCATGCCTCCTGCTGATATTCATTCTAGTGTACTACTACTATTGAAAGTGTTCTGATGATGGGAGTAGTCAGTTTTCCCGAAACGTCGACAACATTACCGCAATTACAAACAATATTTTGGTGAATGTGAGTAGTATGTAAGACAAACTGGAGCCCGGCTTTTGTATTCTACGGTGCAATTTTGAGAACCCAAATTTTTTGAGAACCCAAATTTTTTGGCAACAATTTTTTTTGAGAACCCTAATTTTTTGAGAACCCAAATTTTTTGAGAACCCTAATTTTTTGAGAACGCTTCTAATTTTTTGGGCAAACCCTTCGCAGAAGCGTTGCGCCAGACGGTTTGCGAAGCAACCGTCCGTAGCCGTGATCCCCCTATTTTTGGCCCCCCTTTGACCCCCCCCTTTAGGGCTTAGCCCCTTTTCTTGATATTTTGACCTTGATATTTCTGACCTTGAAACCGTATCAAGGTCTGAAATTGACCTTTCATGAAGGTTTGTGAGGGATTAAGTTGAACTCATGCAGGTACCTGCCTCCCTACCTTGGGTAGGTAACTGTCCCTAACATGAGGTCATGTAGGTACCTGGCCTGTATGGATCTGTCCTAACTTATTTCCATCCACCCTCACACCTACCCCTACACACACACACCCCCACACACACACACACACACAACCACACACACACACCACACACGCGCGCGGCGCGCGCGGTCATGACTCACGACTTTCCCCCGTACCTTTTCATCTGCTCTTAGCCGTCCTTTTTGACTCAAGCCTTACCGTCTTTACCTGTTCGAGTTCTATCTGGGTCATAATTCAAAATATAAACCAAGATAGAACTCGATCCCCTACCACTCTGGCAAGTATAGGACATTTAGTCCACAGATCCACGCAAAGATCTGAAAGGATGGATCTTTTAATTCAAGTCTATATACATTAAATCCAGATTTATATAATAATAATAATAATAATAATAATAATAATAATAATAATAATAATAATAATAATAATAATAATAATAATAATAATAATAATAATAATAATAATAATAATTATAATAATTATAATAATAAATGAGAGGGTATAATAATATTTTAATTATATAATTATATATATTATATATATATATATATATATATATATATATATATATATATATTATATATATATATATATATAATATATATATATATTATATATTATAATATATATATTTATTTATTTTTCATATATATCATATATATATATATATATATATAATATATATATATATATATATTATTATATCTTGCTATCTATATATTTGTATATTTGTAAACTACACATTATATATATATATATATATATATATATATATATATATATATATATAATATATAATTATATATATATTATATATATATATATATATATTTATATTATATATATAATATATATATATATATATTATATATATGATATATATATATATATATATATTATATATATATATATATAAATTATAATATATATATTATATATATATATATATTATATATATATATATATACAGTGAATCAACTAGAATCACACAGTTAAAACGTCACGTGGTCAATATATATATATATATATATATATATATATATATATATATATATATATATATATAAAAATATATATATATATATATATATATATATATATATATATATATATATATATATATATATATATATATATAATTATATTACCAACGTGGACCAAATGTACGGAATATTTATAATAAACACATATTATCTATTATATATATATATTATATATATATATATATATATATATATATTATCACTACCAATTCATCCCTACACACACACACACACACACACACACAACAGCCAGACGAATAAACAGCAAACCGCTGCTAGGCTTACTTATGCGCACATACACCCCCCATAGACACTTACACTCACCTCTTACACGTACACACACACACATCCCATAGACACTTACACTATGGAACTTATACACACTATGTCATTTATACACACATACACTATGACACTTATACACCATTCACTATGACACTTATACACACTTAATCCTCACCGGCATAGACACTTACACCAACCCATAGACACTTACACTCACCCATAGACACTTACACTTACCCATAGACACTTACACTCACCATAGACACTTATACACACACACACTTACATACATACACACTATGACACTTATGCACACTTACACTTACCCCCATATGCTATTTACACTTACACTTAACAAACACCCACCTACACTCTGTCATAGACACTTATACACACACACACATCCACACCCTCACTCACGACCACACTTACACTTACACCTACATACAAAAAACACTTCACACAGCGGCAATCCATAGACACTTAACTCACCCATAGAAACACTAAACACTCACACACACGCTACACAACACACTCGATATCTTATTGTCCTCAGGCTTTGATGGTTCAACTTCTGGGATGGTCAACTTTGAATGGTTCTTAACTTTGATGCCTCAGCTTTGAGGCCTCAACTTTGATGTCTCAACTTTGATGGCTCAAATTTGATGGCTCAACTTTGTTGGCTCAGCTTTTGAATGGTTCATCTTTTGATGACTGCATCTTTGATGCCCGTCATCTTTGATACCCACCTATATTGATGGCTCATCTTTGATGGCACTTTTTGTCGGTTCATCTTTGATGGTTCATCCTTTGATGACTCAGATTTATTGATTGTTCAACTTTGATGGTTCCCAACCCTGATCATAGAATAGCCCAAATATTGGTGTCTACCCCTAGGTTATAAGGTATGAGGGTTCGATTGGTGTATATTACAAGTTGCTAGGATGCGTCCTAGTATGAGTTAGCTTTTTCTAGCCCTACCCTGATCATAGAATAGCCCTAATATTGGTACCTACCCCTATGTTATAAGGTATGAATGAGTCGAATGGGTATATTATTAAAGATTGCTTAGGATGTTTCCTACTATAGTAGCCATTTTCTAGCTTTTTCTAACCTGACCTACCCTAAGCATCAATAGAACGACGCTAATATTGATGTCTCCTCCCTAGGCCATAAGCGACCACAGGGCGCAGCATGAAAGCCGCTCCGCGTGAAGGCCCACGAAACCTGCCCGCCGCGTGCGCCCGCAGGCACAAATATTTCCGCGTAACCGCCGCCGCGTTCGCCCGCAGGCACAATATTTCCCGAGGTTTCCCGCCCGCCGCGGTGACCGCCGCCAGGCAACAAATATTCCCGCGCGAAACGAAATAAATATATATACTACGAGTCATATTTTTTATTTCATACTTAAAATTTTTATTAAAAACATTTTTGCGATCCAAAAACTGTAACTCATTACAGACCTATTATTATTATTTAACACATATTTCATAGTTGTGATATCAATGTAAAACTTTTCTAAAAATTTCTTTTCAAATATACTATGAGTCATTCATTTTACTTCATACTTAAACGTTTTTTTATTAAAACATTTAAAATTACAGCCCTGTAAATGCAGTAAAACAATAAATCAAAAGCTCAATTGCCTAGCAAAGCAGAGGGAATAGTAAGTGCCTTGTTTTTACTTGTTTACTGATTACTGGCTTTAACTCATATTTATTAACATTATTTTTTTACTTTAATACTTTTTTAATTTATAAATTTTTAAAAATTGTATGTAAGAAGAAAAAAATCAGAGTGTCTGATATATAAACATTTTATTTTACTACAATTGTACGAAATTTTATTAAAACATATACTTTACAGACCTTAAGCAGTAAAACAGTAATAAATAGAGGTGTTACCTAGCAACAAAGGGATTAGTATGCTTTTGTTTTTACTGCTTTACTACATAATTCATATTGTTTTACTGCTTTAACTCAATATATTTATTAACATTACATAACCTTAAAGCAGTAAAATCAGTAAATCTAATAACGCTGTTGCCTAGCAACAAATGGATTAGTAGGCTTTTGTTTTACTGCTTTACTGCTTTAACTCATATGTTTTACTGCTTTAAATTATATATTTATTTAAACATTACATACCTTAAAGCAGTATAATCAGTAAATCAATAGAGGTTTGCCTAGCAACAAAGGGATTATAATCTTTTGTTTTTAGCTGCTTTACTCTTTGAAAACTCATATGTTTACTGGCTTTAACTCATATGCTGTTACTGCTTTAACTCATATATTTATTAACATTATGGTTTTTTAATATTTTTATTTATTTTTATTATTTATTTTTATTATTTTTATTTTATTATTATTATTTTTATGTATTATTCTTAGTGTTATTTACTTCATGCGTATTGTTAATTATTATTTAACACACACACATACGCACACACCCACACACACATCACACACACACACACACACACGCGCGCTGCACGCGCGCGCACCACTGGTTTAAACATATCAAATAAAGTTCTTTTGTATGACATAACGTATAATTTATTAAAACATTTTTATGTTTTAATTAAAACACGTACATTTATATTACTCATTCCAATTATAACTAAAATTATTTCAAAGTTTCTTAAAACTTCTATTATAAATCAATCATTATCTTTGAAGCAAAGATATTTATTATTAACTTTAATACTTTTTGTTTATAAATTTTATAACTATCAAGTTTTTAAATAATTTTTTACTAAAATTTTAATGAAATTTTATTAAAAACTATATTTTAACGTACCTTAAAGGGCAATAAATCAGTAAATATCAGTAAACGCAAGCCCCCTGCAACCCTCTTACACCAAAGCTATGCCCACGTTTTGTTCTATTGACTTACTGTTTTACATCATCTTTGGCCATGTAATAAGTATAAAAAATAACAAAATAAATTCTTCTCTGCTAACATAACATGTAATTTTATAATCATTCTAGGGTTTTTATTTTAAAAATAACAATTATTCACTTACATTTATAATTATTATCCGGCTCAATGTTGAACTAAAAATATTTCAAGTTTTTTAAATAATTTGGATTTTCTTTATTTATTATTATTATTATTATTATGTACATTGACAATCCAAAACGAGAAAACACAACAACCCGCACTCCTTACAGATGCGACTGACCTCGTTCTGTAAAAATGTGTTTTGAAATAACTACTTTAGTGCCTAAATTTAGGATAAGCCGTTTTGTACCCCGGGGCGATTTGGCCTATTCCAGGTCAAAATATATTTCAAACTGACCTCTTTTTGTAAAATGTGTTGAAATAACTACGTTAGGCCTAAATTTAGGCCTAAATTTAGGATAAGCCTTTTTGTACCCCGGGCTGATTTAAGACTAATACCAGGTCAAAAGGTATTCCAGTATAGACAAGAATCAATGTTATTATTATTTTATAATATAATTTCAAACTGAAAACATGCTGGATCGGTAAGATTCTTTAAGCAGGTAAGAAGGAAAAGTTTTCCTTACTTGTGATTGGAATGGAGTTAATCCTTATCTGCTATATGACCGGCGCATGTGATTGGTCGAGAATTATTTTATCGCTTTTTTTGGTTTTAAGGTATGTAAAAACATGTTTTTTCATATCCTAAGCCTTACCTGTGATTGGATGAAAATTAGCTTAGTTCTTTAAACTTGTATTTGAGCAGGTGTGTTTTATTATCTTTTAGACCCAAACTCATTTTAAAATCATAGTCGTTTTAGCTGTTAAGCGGTGCACAAGTTCTCTGATTTGTATTAAAAGTGTTTTATTTTTACTAAGTGTATATCATATTTATAATAAATACTTACATTGAGGAATAATTATTAATTTCACTAGAATAGATAATAATTAATTCACTAGATTTATAGTAGATCACGTGAAGCCCAACGCAAGAGCGCCCGCAAGCGCGACCCGGTGCGGAACAGCCACACAAAAAAATAATGAACCCGCAGGCGTAAATTTAACTACGCGGTCGCGAAAATATGGAGCGTTGTATTTCAAAGTGGTAGGGCATACATCCTAGAGGATGATATCTTTTGTACACCGGTCCATTCAGTATGTATAATATTAGTTTGTGTACTGGATCAAGGTATATTTACGAACCTTATAACATGTGTTCAAGCGCTTTAGTTTATTTAAAATCCTGGTATATCTGTGTTTATTACAATCCAGGTGAGATATTCGCGATGGTTACCGAAGGCATACAACAGCTGATATAGAAGAGGTTATGAACTTACATACTTCGATGTAATTTTGAAGTATAATAATATGATACCAATACTGGAAGTCCATACAGAGAAATTACGGTTTGTACAAGGAGGAGAAGTTTATTATGCATGTACACGCATTGTATATTTAACTAATATAGTAATATAGTAATTATGTAATAATATTTTAGAATAAACAACTTTTTCATAACTTATACATAGAGAAGATTAAAACCGTAAAGACATACCTTGAAAAGGGAGGGTATGGGATAACTTCTATACATTAACTCTACATCCTATGTAGGTGTAGCTTTAAGGCATATAAAACTTGTTTTACATTCCTTAAAGTAATAAGATCTTAAAGGCATACCACAAAGAGGAACATGGCCAGCGTCACATCCGGACTATTTGTTCTATTTCCCTTAAGGAATTATAACTTTAGGATAAATAAAACAACCTGTTTTTCTACAAAACAAAATGTTCTTTTCAAAACTAAATGTTTTTCAAGAAACTTTACCAGTGAAATGGTACAAAAAGGCTTATCCTAAATTTAGGCCTAAATTTAGGCCTAACGTAGTTATTTAACAACATTTACAAAAAAAGAGGGTCAGTTTGAAAATATATTTTGACCTGGGTTATTTAAGGCCTAAATGCACCCCGGGGTACAAAACGGCTTTAATCCGTAAATTTCAGGCCTAAAGTAGTATTTGCAACACATTTTACAGAACGAGGTCAGTTTCGTATCTGTAAGGAGTGCGCGTTGTTGTGTTTTCTCGTGTTGGATTGTCAATGTACATAGATAATAATAATAATAATAATAAAGAAAATCCAAATTATTTAAAAAACTTTGAAATATTTTTAGTTAACATTGAGCGACTAAAATATAAAATGTAAGTGAATAATTGTTATTTTTAAATAAATACCTAGAATGATTTTAATAAAATACATGTTATGTTAGCAGAGAAGAACTTATTTTGTTATTTTTATACTTATTAAATGGCTAAAGATGATGTAAAGCAGTAAGTCAATAGAAAAAAACGTGGCATAGCTTGGTGTAGAGGGGTGCTAGGGGCTTGCCTTACTGATTTACTGATTTATTGCTTTAAGGTACGTAAAATATATGTTTTTAATAAAATTTCATAAAATTTTAGTAAAAATTATTTTAAAACTTGATAGTTATAAAATTTATAAACAAAAAGTATTAACAGTTAATAATAAATTCTTTGTTCAAAGATAATGATTGATTTATTATAGAAGTTTTAAGAAACTTTGAAATAATTTTAGTTATAATTGAATGAGTAATATAAATGTACGTGTTTAATTAAAACATAAAATGTTTTTAATAAATTATACGTTATGTTCATACAAAAGAACTTATTTGATATGTTTTTAAACAGGGTGCGTGTCATAGTGAATGTGTGTGTGAGTGTGTGTCGTGCGTGTGTGTGTGTATGTGTGTGTGTGTGTGTGTGTGGGTGTGTGTGTATGTGTGTGTGTTAAATAATAATAACAATACGCATGAAGTAAATAACACTAAGAATAATAATAAAAATAATAATAATAATAATAAAATAATAAAAATAATAATAAAAATAAATAAAAAGTATTAAAAAACATAATGTTAATAAATATATGAGTTAAAGCAGTAAAACATATGAGTTAGAAGCAGTAAAACATAACAGTTAAAGGAGTTAAAGCAGTAAAACAAAAGCTTACTAATCCCTTTGTTGCTGGTTTGATTTATTGATTTACCGATTTACTGCTATTTTAAGGTATGTAATGTTAATAAATATATGAGTTAAAGCAGTAAAACATATGAGTTAAAGCAGTAAAGCAGTAAAACAAAACCATACTAATCCCTTTGTTGCTAGGTAATACCTTTATTGATTTACTGTTTTACTGCTTTAAGGTCTGTAAAGTATATGTTTTTAATAAAATTTCGTACAATTGTAGTAAAATAAAATGATTACATATCAACCACTCTGATTTTTTTTTCTTCCTACATGCAATTTTTAAAAATTTATAATTAAAAAAGTATTTGTAAAAATAATGTTAATAATATATGAGTTAAAGCAGTAAAATCAGTAAAACAGTAAAACAAAGCCTTACTATTCCCTCTGTTGCTAGGCAATTGAGCTATTGATTTACTGTTTTACTGCTTTAAGGGCTGTAATGTAATGTTTTTAATAAAAAACGTTTAAATATGAAGTAAAATGAATGACTCATAGTATATTTGAAAAGAAATTTTTTGAAAAGTTTACATTGATATCACAACTATGAAATATGTGTTAATATAATAAAGGGCGTAATGAGTTACAAGTTTTAGATCGCAAAAATGTTTTTAAATAAAAATGTTTTAAGTATGAAATAAAAATGAATGACTCATAGTATTTATATTTTCGGTCGCTCGGGAAATATTGCGCCTGCGGAGCGCACGGGTGGGCGGGAACGCGGAAAATATTGTGCCTGCGGGCCGAACGCGGCGGCGGTTACGCGGAAATATTGCGCCTGCGGGCGCACGCGGCGGGCAGGTTCGTGGGCCTTCACGCGGAGGGCTCATGCTGCGCCCTGTGGGTCAGCTTATGGCCTAGGGGGGAGACATCAATATTAGCGTCGTTCTATGATGTACGGTAGGTCAGGTTAGAAAAAGCTAGAAAATGCTAACTCATAGTAGGAAACATCCTAGCAACTTATAATATACACCATTCGACTCCTCATACCTTATAACATAGGGGTAGGTACCAATATTAGTGTTATTCTATGATCAGGGTAGGCTAGAAAAAGCTAACCCATACTAGGACGCATCCTAGCAACTTGTAATATACACCAATCGATTCCTCATACCTTATAACCTAGGGGTAGACACCAATATTAATGCTATTCTAGGCTTAGGGGTTGGGAACCATCAAAGTTGAACAATCAATAAATCTGAGTCATCAAAGATGAACCATCAAAGATGAACTGACAAAGATGACTTCATTAAAAATGAGCCATCAATATAGGTGGTATCAAAGATGACGGCATCAAAGATGAGTCATCAAAGATGAACCATCAAAGCTGAGCCAACAAAGTTGAGCAATCAAAGCTAGCCGACAAAGTGAGCCATCAAATTTGAACCATCAAAGTTGAGACATCAAAGTTGAGGCCTCAAAGCTGAGGCATCAAAGTTAAGACATCAAAGTTGAGCCATCAAAGTTGAACCATCAAAGCTGAGGCAATAAGATATCGAGTGTGTGTGTAGGTGTGTGTGAGTGTAAGTGTCTATGGGTGAGTGTAAGTGTCTATGGATGCGTGTGTGTGTGTGTATGTAAGTGTAAGTGTAAGTGTGTGTGTGGGTGAGGGTGTGGATGTGTGTGTATAAGTGTCTATGACAGAGTGTAGGTGGGTGTGTAAGCGTAAGTGTAAGTGTAGCTATGGGTAAGTGTAAGTGTGTATAAGTGTTCATAGTGTTGTATTTGTGAGGTGTGTGTGTGTATAAGTGTCTATGGTGAGTGTAAGTGTCTATGGGTAAGTGTAAGTGTCTATGGGTGAGTGTAAGTGTCTATGGGTGAGTGTAAGTGTCTATGGGTGAGTGTAAGTGTGTATAAGTGTCATAGTGAATGTGTGTATAAGTGTCATAGTGTATGTATGTATAAGTGACATAGTGTGTACAAGTGTCATAGTGTAAGTGTCTATGGGTGTGTGTGTATTTGTAGGTGTAGGGGGGAGTGTAATTGTCTATGTGTGGGTGTATGTGTGTAATAAGTAGCCTAGCAGGTGTGCGTGTGTGTATAAGTAGCCTATATGGTGTGTGTGTGTGTGTGTGTGTGTGTGTGTGTGTGTGTGTGTAGGTGCGAGTGTAAGTGAATATATATATATATATATATATATATATATATATATATATATATATATATATATATATATTATAATATATATATATAATATATATATATATATATATATATATATATATATATAATACTTACCTTGACGCACGTGGTAATATATA
>JABUQX010013296.1:20000-23152 GCA_015478945.1 Trachelipus rathkii
CTTAAACGAAAGGCACGCTGCACGCGAACGATCGACCTTGCGTTCGACAAATATGCCTGCACACAAAAAACACGTTGTTGTACCGACCACTGCATGCTAGCGACTGAGTCCGCGTGAAACATAAACTTCCCATCCCCCTTTTTCTACTCACCCCACTTTCACCCTCCTAGGACAGTGGGGGAGGGAGCAATGACGTTTTCAAATCCATGCGTCTGCCGCGCGCCACCCGTATATATATATATATATATATATATATATATATATATATATATATATATATATATATATATATATATATATATATATATATATATATATATATATATATATTTGAGTCAATGTACAGGACCCACCACGGCGCCCACAAAGAAGTGGCCACACTGGGTTGAATAATCAACTCCATGGGTGGTCATGGCTTATACATATTTTAAATGTTAAAGAAAATTTGAATGACGAAATGAATTTTCAGTCAAAACTAAAAAAAAAAAACTAAGTAAAATATATTCTTACATTATAAATAGTCCTAATATTATATAACAAAATCAAATATTGTGAACAATATTCATTTCTTGAAGATGCAACAAAATAGAGCTACTGCTAATGTGGGAAAAGGCAGATACAGGTACAGATACAGAAGGTGTTATGGACAATAAAGTAGGAGAATGAAGACGGCGAGTATGGTCCAGTTAGGGACAATCAATGTAGATATGGCGAACAGATTGCGGGGTATGGCGACGGCAAAGTTTTTCAGATAGGAGGAGGGTCCCGTTACATACAGTGGCTGTGAGTGATATTGGCGTAGCCAATACGGAGGCGTTCAAGTATCACCTCGTGTACGCGCTTTCGTCGGTGGGAGGAAGACCACTCCCCAATGCTCGGCTTTATATTTCTAAGTTTCGCTCCCCGCTTATCATTCGTACAGCACTCTTGCCAATAAGATCGAAGGCCTTGTTGGAGAGCAGGATAGTGATCAGTAGATGGGAGGCGGCCTTGTCAAATGTCATCCGGGAAGTACCTGGAACAGCTCAGAAAAGAAGAGGCAGCCATTTTGGCCTCTCTATCAGCGATTTCTTTTCCAGTAACCCTAAATGAGAGGGGGTCCAACATAGTATAATTTTTCTTACGGGAATGGAGCAACCGAAGAACTTGTACAGCGGATACCATTGCGTTTTTAGAATAAGGGATTTTAAGCACCTGGAGTGCGATGAGCGAATCTGAATAAATGACATACGAGTGGTCTTGGTTAAGGAAGAGAATTCGAGAAAAGGCAATCATTATAGCCATTAATTCTGCCGTATAATTTGAAGCTTGGAGGTGGAGGGTATGGGAGAGGTTACAGTCAGGAAAGAAAGCAGACGCATCCATACTTTCCCCTGTTTGTGTATTAGAGCCGTCAGTAAACACCGGATTAAATTCACCGTGAACTGCAGAATGAGATAGAAATGCTGTCTTTAACAAGGCAGCAGGATGGCTAGATTTGGAGAGAGAGTGGTCAGGACCAAGCAAATTGTGGGAGCAGGGAATATTCAAGTTGTATACCCTTCGTTATAAGCGAAAGGCATCACCTATTGGAAGGGATGTTAAGAAAATTAAGGATGTTATAAACTGTGTTTGCAAATGGCCATTAATTAGGATTCTGAGGTATCTTACCCAGAATCGGTGTCAGAGCATACGGTATTGGGGTTTGAAAGGGAAGATAACTTCTGCTCATGATGTATTCACTTCGAAGAGAGAGTGGCATCACATTGGATTTAACTTCAAGGCTCACCCGGGGAGACGATCGAAAGGCCCCAGTAGAGATAAGGAACGGCTCGTTTTTGATGGGATCTAAGAGGTGTAGTAGAATTGGAGAGGCCTGATCATATACCACACTGCCATAGTCCAGCTTCGATCGGATTAGGGCAATATAGGTTTTGAGGCGAGATGCCGTAAAAGGTCAAGCACGCGATTACAAGTCGTTTTCAAGAGTTTAATATGCGGTGCGTATGTTAAGTGGTCATCTAGAATGAATCCTAGAAATTTGACTTGTAAAGTTACAGGAGTGGGCTAACCATAAGAGGCCTCCCGGATGTTATGGACCAGTTTTAACAAGAGATCCGCGGTCGAACGATTTTTGCGGAAAACCAACTGGAAGTTTGAAAAAGCCTGGCGACTCTCCAGAACAGGGAGAAGGCGGCCTGAAAAAATTTTCTCCATTATATATATATATATATATATATATATATATATATATAATAAGTTATTATAAAAATATTCATAGGTATAGCATATATCTATAAATATATATATATATATATATATATATATATATATATATATATATATATATATATATATATATATATATATATATATATATATATATATATATATATATATTTTTATATATTTTTATAAATAAATATTTATTATATTATATATATATATATATATATATATATATATATATATATATATATATATATATATATATATATATATATATTTATTATTACCACATAGCCTCTTAATCCTGAGTAATTGGTCAAGGAAAGTATTTGTATGGTTTCTGACCAAGTGGAAGGTGCAGGAATATTTAGGCCCGATAGCAAGCCCTGCTTCAGCGCGACGTAGTCGGAATGCTTGCCACCGTAAGGCGTGGGTTCGCATCCTAGTACGCGGCTTTTCCAATGCGAGAAGCATGAGAAGAGTGATTTGTTTGTGAATAGACTGTTCTGTTGTATGTGTTGGCTATGGTGTGATGTGTGTGTATTGAGATTAGTGTAATACACTATACCGTAAACTGCAATACGTAAATATTGCAGAAAATCTCCTACTAACGACAAATTTTTTGTGTCCGTTCACGTGGCCGAACTAGAACTCGAACCCATACTGAGAGGGAATCCTGTTCTTAAGGTGAGTCAAAAAGCTCGCCTTAACCCACTGAGCCAAACGTAAATATATATATATATATATATATATATATATATATATATATATATATATATAGAAAAGTATAGTATATATATATATATATATATATATATATATATATATATATATATATATATATATATATATATATATGAAGTGGCGCACGAAAAACGCGAAAAACGTTTCACGATAAATGCGGAAACGGCTAAACACCCAATTAACCGGAACGAAGCATACCG
>JABUQX010013297.1:0-2500 GCA_015478945.1 Trachelipus rathkii
CATTGTACTTCGTTCCAATCGATGAGTGTTTAACCGTTTTCGCATTTATCGTAGAAACACTTTCAGCGTTTTCGTGCGCCGCTTCATTAATATTATTATTATTATTATCGTATTAATCTTTTTTTAAATATTATTATTCGTTATTATTATAACTACTGGTTATTATTATTATTATTATTATTATTATTATTATTATTATTATTATTATTATTATTATTATTATTATTATTATTATTATTATTATTATTATTTTTTTCATAAATCAAATCCTGGGGAGTATTATCATTATTAATATTATTATTATTATTTTATTATCATTATTAATATTATTATTATTATTATCATTATTAATATTGTTATCATTATCATTATTATTATTATTATTATTATTATTATTATTATTATTATTATTATTATTATTATTATTATTATTATTATTATTATTATTATTATTATTATTATTATTATTATTATTATTATTATTATTATTATTATTATTATTATTATTATTATTATTTCAATTATTTCAATTATTTCAATTATTATTATTATTATTATTATTATTATTATTATTATTATTATTATTATTATTATTATTATTATTATTATTATTATTATTATTATTATTAATATTATTATTAATGTTCCAAATGTGCCTAAATTAGACACTACCGGTTTTTTTTATGTTAAGAATTCTTTTTTTTTTTTTTTTTTCTTTTCTTTACAAGCTTAAGGTGATGCAGATATCGACATCATTTACAGTGCAAAATCTTTTGATTTGGATAATCCTTTTTGAAGATCACTCATTTACATAATATAATTTTATTTACCAAAATCATTCTCAATAGGTAATACTATTAGTAAAACTATGTACTATTATGTAAAACACACACACATGCACACAAATACACATACACACACACACACACACACACACACACACACACACACACACACACACACACACACACACACACACACACACTAGCACAAGAAAAAAAAAAAAAACCTTTTCACAAAGAGAACTGTGTAAAAAAAACGTTTTTCACAACTATATGGAGGGATACATTCCATACTCTATCCCTTGAACTAAAACTGACATCAGAAATTATCGTTGTCTTCAAATTCAGAAACTTGTTTTTATTTACACAGTTCATCACGGAATGACAAAAAGGATTCTTTTTAACTTTTTAACTTTATTCCTACTTTTCATCAACGATCTTCTTAGCTGTACTTCTAACTCTGTTCATTCTTATGCCGATGACTCAACTCTCCATTCCTCTACTCATTTCAAATGTGCTCCATCGTTTTTATCTAGAGTTGGCTTTCGCCTATAGCTTTCCGATTCAATTCTTGCCGATCTAGTCGGGATTTCTCTGTGGGGTAACCGCAATCTTGTGAAATTCAACTCATTAAAAACCCAACTTTTTCATATCTCCCTCTCTAAAATACCTCCCAACTTTTCTATCCCCTTCGACGGCTTTAATGTCTCACCTGTAAACAACATTAACATTCTTGAACTGAACATAAATAATGAATTGTCTTGGAGACCTCACATCACATCGGTTGCTAAAATGGCCTCAAAGAAGTTGGGAATTCTTTTCAGATTGCGAGAATTGTTTTATTCTGCTCAGTTACTCCAGTTATATAAGGGTCTTAATCGTTCCTGTATGGAATACTGTTCTCACATTTGGGGTGGGTTCGGTTCCACCCTCCTTTTGGATTAGGATGAGGCAAAGGCTAAAAGACTTATAAACTGTCCCATCCTTTCTGACTCCCTTGACCCTCTTTCTCTGCGACGTGACATGTTCGCCCTATCTCTTTTCTATAGGTATTACAACGACAGGTGCTCGAGAGAATTGACCACTCGCATTCCTCCACCACTGCGTCGCCCTCGTAACACAAAAGGTGCCTTACTCTCACATGAATATTGTGTGAATATTGAAGACTCAAAGATTACTCGTTTTGGTGCCTCCATCTTTCCAGCTACATCTGTTTTGTGGAACTCCCTGCCTTCATCTATTTTTTATGCAGTATTCAATCTTCCTCTCTTTAAGTCTCACCTCTGTGCCCACCTAAGGGAATTGCGCTAGGCAAGGGATGGGTGTGGTTTACTTTCCTTTTCCTTTTTGTTTTCTTTGAGTTTTCCCCCCCTCCTTTTGAAAAAGACCCTGCCTGTGAGTGGTGGCATCGTGCAAAAAACAATATATATATATATATATATATATATGTGGTTGATATATATATATATATATATATATATATATATATATATATATATATATATATATATATATATATATATATATATATATATATATATATATATATGAAGTTAAGTAAGTTCATGTGCATCTGTGTGGATCGCGGCGTTGTAATATTTGGGACGTTCGTTAAAGGAAAAAAAGACTAGTGGATAGGGCGGTACGGTGCGATGCGGTGCGGTATTGAGCGAATATATATATATATATATATATATATATATATATATATATATATA
>JABUQX010013297.1:7500-10000 GCA_015478945.1 Trachelipus rathkii
TATATATATATATATATATATATATATATTATTATTATTATTAAAGATAATCTACTTTTGACGTAGTTTGTATGTAATAATATTTGCGAACCCTTTGGCATAAAGCGAAACTATAACTTAAGATGAATTTATTTATACACTTGAACACATATTTAAGGTTAAAACAATGTTAAAAATTCTATTTTCCATGAGTTAATGGTATGAATTAAAATGGATGGCAGGAGCCTTTCGCTTCATATCAAGAAGCCTCTTCAGCTGCCTTTATGTTTGATATACCAACTCTGGAAAACGACTGTTGAAAATTTCCAGAGTTGGTATATCAAACATAAAGGCAGCTGAAGAGGCTTCTTGATATGAAGCGAAAGGCTCCTGCCATCCATTTTAATTCATACCATTAACTCATGGAAAATAGAATTTTTAACATTGTTTTAACCTTAAATATGTGTTCAAGTGTATAAATAAATTCATCTTAAGTTATAGTTTCGCTTTATGCCAAAGATTATAATTATTATTATTATTATTATTATTATTATTATTATTATTATTATTATTATTATTATTATTATTATTATTATTATTATTATTATTAATATATATAATAATAATAATAATAATATAATAATATAATATATATAATAATATATATATATAATAATAATAATAATAATAATAATATAATAATAATAATATATATATAATAATAATATATATATATAATATTAATATATAATAATAATAATAATAATAATAATAATAATATATAATAATATATAATAATATTAATAATAACTTAATAATAATATATGTAATAATAATATATATATATATATATATATATATTATATAATATATATATATATAATAATAATATATAATATATATATATATATAATATATATGTATATATAATACATATATATATATATGTAATAATATATATATATATATGTATATAATAATAATAATAATAATAATATGTATAATAATAATAATAATATATATAATAATAATATATATATATATAAACTATATATATATATATGCTATATATATATATATATATATATATATATATATATATATATATATATATATATATATATATATATATATATATATATATATATATATATTCTTACATCACAATAAGATATTCATGTTATAGTATAAAAGTAGCACATTTCTCTCAATTTGTAATATTCTCGTTCTCTTAAAGTAATAAAATTAATCCTTACATTGGCAACCAAGAATATTAAAAAACATTTTTCGCACTGACATTTTGCATCTGGAATATTAAGGAAATGTTTTCGTAGCCACATTCGTATATATAAATATATATATATATATATATATATATATATATATATATATATATATATATATATATATATAGCTTATATATATATATATATATATATATATATATATATATATATATATATATAAAGTACTAATATTTTATATATACAGGGTATATATATATATATATATATATATATATATATATATATATATATATATATATATATATATATATATATATATATATATATATATATATATATATATATATATATATATATATATTTATATAAAAATATATATATAAATATATATACATATATACAGAATATATATATATATATATATATATATATATATATATATATATATATATTTTTATAAATATAATAATAATATATATATATATCTATATATATATATATGTGAATTTGTATAGAAATAAAAGCTTTCGAGGGACATTAAGAGATTAGGTACAAGATAGAATTTAATATTCAAGCTTGGTAATATGTTTTTTTAGGGAATAGATGCAGGAAGCTTGTACTGAAAAGACCAGAGTGTTTTGTCATATTAGATTATTATAATAATATTACAATTAGAGGCCTATGCAAGGGGGGGATGTGGGGTTATAGCCCTACACTCCTGAAATTTTGCTGAAATCAAATTTCCTAACAAAAGGAATGAATAACGAGTAATGATAGAAACAAATCGGTACCCTGATAGATAAAGAACCCCCTTCCACCGCCTCTCTACCCGAAAAATATTTCTGCATCCGCCAGTTTGAAAATCTTGCTATTTGTTAAATACAATATAATATTGCTGCCATTGCAACGTTAAAACATATATAATACTAATATAAATACTAGATAAATAAGAATTAAATACTAAATGCTAAATACTACCCGTACACTAGCAACACTTTTCTATTTAACTCGTTCAGAGTTTTTAAAAGTAGTAAAAGAATGAATTTTTAAAAGATACTTATCTGAAGTAAAATAAAAAATAAAATAATTTGGGGGGAGGGGGAAACGACTAAAAAAGTTTTACTGTTCCTCAAATTTAAATTTTTTTTTTTTCTATTTCTTAAATTCAAACAAAAATGTGCTACTTAATTTCATTAAAAAAAAAACAACAAAATGTTGCTCAAAAGCGTCAGGCAAGTTAATTCTCAGAAGCTACAGCCTATGGTTCTACCTCC
>JABUQX010013297.1:25000-32922 GCA_015478945.1 Trachelipus rathkii
TAATATAATTAATCTTTATACCCGATGAGTTAATTTATATATTAGTAATATATACTATAGTAATTAGTACTATATTCGTGCTTATACTTTATATAATTATATAGTATACATATACTAGTGAGTGTAACATGATACTATATCAGAGTGGAATATAATACTGGTAACTATTTTCCTACCCGCTTCTACGTATGAGAGTGAGATTATAGATCTACTTAATATTATAATAATATATACTCAATAGTAATACTATATAAGTGAACAGTCTACCCGCTCTTATTAGGTATTTATGGTGTCGCGGTGAGTAGTTCATATACTTATCACAGCTACCCTCCCCATTATACTATATAATACGGGGTTGATAATTATGGATAGAACAGTCTCCTCCTATAAGTCTGATTCATCCATACCTGTAATATATCGTGATATCCGTAGCCCCCATATTTACAAAAATTTTTTTTTTTTTTTTTTATTTTATATATTAAATATTTAACATAATACTTTTAATTATTTATCTGTATTTAAAATCTATAGAATAATTAACAATAATTATTTATGTCATATATAATAGGCTTGTAAAGATAAATACATAGTATACTGCTTATATCAATAATTAAATTACTCTCCACTAAATATTTTGCTAAGTAATATTATAAATATATATATATAGTATATTATATATAAGGTTATTATATATATTATATATATAATTATATTAATATATATTAATATATATTCTAATATAATATAATATTATAATATATATATATATATATATATTTATAATATATATATATATAATTTATATATATATATATATATATTATTATTTAATATTTATATAATCTAAATATATATATATATCTTATATATCATGATTATTGTCATAGAGATTATGGTTAACTCAGCTAAAATTCTGTGAAAATGAAAGCCCGAGCCTTGGAAGTTTAAAATTAGTTGTATATTTGCCCTGAACCCATTATTTGTTGAGAGAAGAAAGAATGACGAGAAAAAGTCGAAACCCCTGGTCACGATTTGGAAGAAAGGTGGAACTCGTAGTTATCCCAGGGTGAGAGAAATATACTGGACAGGAAAGGTGCCGGTGGTTACTATTCGAAATACGTGGGAAAGGAGTTGAAAAGCCGCGTTAAAGCGGTTATGATAGATATTAATAACTATTTTTATTTATTTTGTTAAAATTTTAATGAAGTTTGTTTTTATCATGTAATATTTGTGCACTTTTAGGGGCTGAGCCAAGGCTGAGTTTGGAGCCGAAACTGGAATTTGGATTGAGTGATGTCAACGGCCGGATCATTAATCAGTTCATCGTTCGGAGAAAGGAATATCTTGTGAGAGTCGGAGGCTGGAACAGGCTGACCTGTAAATTGGAATTGTTAGTCGTGCCTGGTCCTATATTGTTGAAGGTCAGAAGTTTTGGTCAATGACGAGGCAGGAGAACCTAGGATCCGGACGGGAATTGGTGTGATTAGGTTATTTGATCGGAACTAAAGTTAGTAAGGTATTTTTTATTTGTTATGATGTAAACAGAAATTATTTGAAGGTTGCATCTCGTGAGGGTGCACTGGTTGCAGAAAAATGGTTAAAGTTTGGATGGAGTAAGTTATTTCTTTTAACTATTTTTGGTTTGTCGATTGTTTCTTGATTTTTAAAATATGCATTCACCGATATAATACTTGAAACTGTTTTACTGATTTTTGTTTTACGTATATATTTATAAATTGGAAGTCTGAGGAATGGGATTCGAGACGAATCCTTTTATTGAATTATTTTGAGTTATGACGTTTTTATTTTGTCTGGAAATTTGAAAATGGGTTTGCTTGTAAATGGAAAGAATTTGGTAGGTTTAAAAATTGCTTATTTTAAATATATTTTGGAAAATGGTGTTTTCTTTTTAATTCCTCTCCATTGTTTTATTGCAAATTTCAAGGTGTTAAACTGAAAAGGTAAAATTTTAGTAAATTATTAAAAGGTCATATGGAATAGGGCAATGAAATCGATTATATTGGTGGCTTCCGTAGAGTGTGGAACTTGCCCTTGCCTGCTCGTTTATCTTATTTGTTGTTTTTTTTTAGGTGAAATTTGCAATAAGTGGAGAGAGGAAAATTTATTCGTTTGACAGGTGTGGGAAAGTTTTTATGGTTAGCGTTATAACTTTTCATTTTTATTTTTATTAGTATATTTGCTAGTGTGTATGTGAACGAAAATGAATAGAGTAACCGTTGTTGTACGGATGTGAGTTTTATTAAGTGATAGCAGTGCTACAACTTATTATTTTGATTATTTTTTTTGGGTTGTGTGTTCTTTGTAAGTTTGCTTGCAAACTTGGGTTGGGAGGTATGTCATAGAGAGTAAGTTATAAACCAGCTAAATTTTGAAATGAAAGCGAGCTTGGAAGTTTTAAAATAGTTTAGATTTGCTTGAACCTTATTTGTGAGAGGAAGAAAGAATACGAGAAAAAGTCAAACTGGTCACGATTTGGAAGAAGGTGGAACTTAGTTATCAGGTGTGAGAGAAATATATGGAGAAGGTGACAAGTGGTTACTATTGAAAATACGTGGAAAGGAGTTGAAAGAAGCCCGCGTTGAAGCGGTAGGTAGATAATTAATAACTATTTTTATTTATTTTGTTAAAATTTTAATGAAGTTTGTTTTTATCATGTAATATTTGTGCACTTTTAGGGGCTGAGCCAAGGCTGAGTTTGGAGCCGAAACTGGAATTTGGATTGAGTGATGTCAACGGCCGGATCATTAATCAGTTCATCGTCCGGAGAAAGGAATATCTTGTGAGAGTCGGAGGCTGGAACAGGCTGACCTGTAAATTGGAATTGTTAGTCGTGCCTGGTCCTATATTGTTGAAGGTCAGAAGTTTTGGTCAATGACGAGGCAGGAGAACCTAGGATCCGGACGGGAATTGGTGTGATTAGGTTATTTGATCGGAACTAAAGTTAGTAAGGTATTTTTATTTGTTATGATGTAAACAGAAATTATTTGAAGGTTGCATCTCGTGAGGGTGCACTGGTTGCAGAAAAATGGTTAAAGTTTGGATGGAGTAAGTTATTTCTTTTAACTATTTTTGGTTTGTCGATTGTTTCTTGATTTTTAAAATATGCATTCACCGATATAATACTTGAAACTGTTTTACTGATTTTTGTTTTACGTATATATTTATAAATTGGAAGTCTGAGGAATGGGATTCGAGACGAATCCTTTTATTGAATTATTTTGAGTTATGACGTTTTTATTTTAAGTCTGGAAATTTGAAAATGGGTTTGTTTGTAAATGGAAAGAATTTGGTAGGTTTAAAATTGCTTATTTTAAATATATTTTGGAAAATGGTGTTTTTTTTTAATTCCTCTCCATTGTTTTATTGCAAATTTCAAGGTGTTAAACTGAAAGGTAAAATTTTAGTAAAATTATTAAAAGGTCATATGGAATAGGGCAATGAAGATTATAATATATAGTAAATATTATATATATATATATTATAATAATATATTATATAATATTTATATTATATATATAGATATTATATATTATATATAATTATAATATATATATATATATATATATTATATTTATATTATATATATATACATATATTATATATATATATATATATATATATCTATATATATAATCTATTATATATAATATATATTATATATATATATAATAGTATATATATATATATTATATATATATATAGTTTATATAATATATATAAGTATATATATTGTTTATATTATATATAATATATATATATATATATATTATATATATATAATAATATATGTATATATATATTATGTATAATATTATATATATATATTTATATATATATTATATATATATATATATATAATATATATATAATATATTTAATATATTAATATATATAATAAATATTATATATATTTATATATATATATATATATATATTTTTATTTATTCTATATATATATATATGTATATTATTATATATATATTATATATATATATATAATATATATATATATATATATATATTATATATATGTATATAAATCTATATATATATTATATATTATATATTATATATATATTATTATATATTATATATATATATATATAATATATTATTATAATATATAATATATATCTATATATTTTTTTTTTTTTTTTTTTTTTTTTTTAACAGTTGTCATCCACCACGTCACCGGAGAGCAACTATTCAAGAGGGGGGTGTTACAACGCCTCAGAATCGAACTACTAACGCAAATTAGCAGATGAGCGCAGACGCGGGCCTTAAGTGGGGGAGTTTAAATTCAGCAGGAAACACAGAAGGTGGAAGTGAATTCCACAGAACAGAGGTGGCAAGAAAGAAGGAAGCACCGCAGAACTAGTCTGGAGTACATATCAACACAAACTCATGTGCAGATACAGGCACCTCTTGTACTACGAGGGCGACGTAAGGTGGTGGTACGCGGGTGATAAGTTCCTCGAGCAACCTGCCCTAACGGTGAACCTAATAGAGAAGAGATAAAGACCACAATCGCGCCCGCAAAGATAAGGGGTCAAGTGAACTGGAAAAGGCAGGGACAATTTATAAGCATTTTGGCCTTTGACTCGACCCCTATTAAAAGCGGGTGAACCCAAGACCCCCAGATATGAGAAGCAGACTTCATACAAGGGCGGATTGAGCCCTTGTAATAGCTGGAGACAAACTGAGAACGAGAAAAAAAGTTCGCAGTCTAAACAAATCCAGTTTTTTGAGGCCGCCCTCGCAACCATTGTGATGTGAGGTTTCAAGACATTTTTTTTGTTCATGTTAAGGCAAGGATGTTTATATTGTCCAGGGAAGACGAGAGAACCGTCGAAAGATGTAGGAATTGGGTGTCTTAGAGAGGGAGATTGTAGAATTTGAGTTTTTTAAAAGGAATTGGAATTTCACATTCAGAACCCCCGGATTCTATCCAGATAAGAATAGGTATCGGAAAGTAAGGAGAAGAGGCAGTTCTATAAGTAAAGAAGGAGCAATTAAATAGTTGAAGAATAGGCGAGTTCGCATCTAGTGAATGAGTTAAGATGTGCAGGTGAGAAGATCATTATGTAAAAAGGAATAAGTGGAGAAAGAAAAACTGAGGAACACATATTAACAGAAAAGGAAGAAGGAAAGTCGCCCCATCAACAACAGCCGTTATTGAGCGATTTGAAAGAAACTAGACATAAGTAAGCGAAGAGAAGGAGGAAACCAAAGGAGGGGGAGCTTGGAGAGCACTGTAGGACGCGTGCCACATACCGCCGGTCAAATGCTTTGGAATATGTAAGCGTCCAACACGCAATCTCCCGTATGTTCTAAGGGCCGGAAAACAGACATCAGATACGATAGGAAAAGTATATCGCCAGTAGACTCGAGCGCCGAAAGCCATACTGCCGATCGGAAAGAAGTGAATGAGATTCAGATGATCTAGAATGAGAGTTGAGAAGGAAGTTTCAAAAGATCTTATGACTAGAATACAATAAGGCTATAGGGCGATAGTTAGAAAGGAACAGAGCAGCATCCTTTTTTCGGAAAAGGTTGGACATTCTGCTCAACACTGAGGAAAGTGTAAGTATTGAGCACTAGAGAATGATGTGAAACGAGGGGCGGGAATAGCACGGAAGCACACTCCCTCAAAATCGGGGAGGAATGCCATCCCGGTCCACCGCTTCCTACGTTCTAGATGTTAGAGCCCATGCCACGCAAGATCGAATGTAATCAAGGCAAAGGCAATCAGGAACCTGAGAGGAGAAGGCGGAGGATGAGATGCCAGAATCGTCCAGGTTGAGTTAGAGGAAAAATAGTAGGCCGAAGAGATTGGCCTTTCAGTTGGAGAATTAACAACAGAACATCAGAGCGAATAAGAGGAGGAACGGATAGATTTACAGAAGTTGTTTAGAGATGTTTTTGGGGCAAGAGGCCGAAAGATTTGTCAGTAGGAGACCAAGGAGGTTAGCGCACTTTTCGTTAATGAAAGCCCGTTTGCTGTCGAACGTACCGTCGCAAAACGATTTCTTAGCCAAATGGAAATTAGCAGAGTGATGAGAGAGAATTTTCCCCACTCCCGATACGCACTGTCTCTAGCTGAAGCCAGAGAACAAGCACGATCGCATGGACTTATGAGGAGAGAAAGATTTATCGAAGAAGGAATGACCTGCTCATCCCATCAACGTTTACAGCTCCCACCTTATCGCAGAATCGAAGCGTCACCAGAGACAAAGCGGTCATTCCAATTATAGTTAGCGTAGACAGCAACGCAATGCCCCCCAATCGGGCCGTCCAAGTGCCAGAAAAAACGAGTAGGGCAGGGTGGAGCTGTTGGACGAGAAAGTATTAAAATTAAGAGATATAGGTTGTTTGGTCAGATTTAATCCGATAGAGCGAAAGTGTGTAATTTTAAGAGAGCGGACTAGTGGGTGAAAACAGTAAGGTCAAGTGTGTTCAAGAATTGGTTAGGACAATCCGAATGTGTGTGGGTTCTTTAATTAGTTCTCCAGATCGTTGAGAATGCTGACTCGGCCTCCTCTCCACCTAAATCGGTATGAGAGGACCCCAACATTCAGTGTTATTACATTGAAATCCCCGTAATAGAGGACTCAGTATTGGGATGAAAATATAGACATCGTGAGAAGTTAGTAAGGTAATCAAGGCGTGAAAGTCTGTGTCTGGGCTAGGAGAACAGTAGCAGAAGCAAAGATATTGTAGTAGAAGGAAGAAAGGATTTAAGGCCCATAGAATATCGAAGTTAAGAGATTCAAGATTTACGAGACGTGTTACGGGAGTGTTTATGTTTACATTATGGCACATACTCCACCCTTCAGACGGAATTATGAAAATAAGTTTATAGTTGGATATATTAAACGAGTTAGAGGATGAATTCCTTGCCATCTGGGTCTCAGACAAGAGCAAAAAATTGGGTTAGAGTTAGAGAGGTGGTATTCCACGGATGCAAAGTTAGAGTGCAAGCCACGGATGTTGGTAAAGTCAAATGAAAGCCCGCGCCTGCGCAAAATCGCCACAACACGCACCACAGTCACAACAACAAAAAAAGAGCAACAGACAGAAACCAACAGACAAAACCCAAAAGAGAAACGAGGATAAAGTATTCGTAAGCTAAAACTAATTTAAAACCTGGAAAGTTTAAAACACCATAGCTAAAACCTATATTTACCAGTAATATCTAAAAATAATGAATAATCCAGAAAGTTAAACGCTCGGCACACTCACACTCTCAAAACAATTGATATACAAAAAAGAAAAAAATACATCTGATCAATAAAAAATGGAGCTAAAAAACTGTATACTTATAATTAACGGCTTTAACATACGTAAAAAGCGCGCCAAAAAACTTAAAGTTAAAAAGAGTCGGAGGAAAAAAAATAAAAATAAAAAAACATAAACCTAGTACTAGCTAAACTATGTATTGCTTTCAATTGCCCAATCCTAAAAACTAACTATAGAGTATCCAACATAATAAAAAGTTCAAATTCACAAATTAAAAACGGATAACTTATCTTTATAAGGTTACATCAATTCTTCCCATATTAAAACCATAATAGTTAAACCACTTAAAACACGGGCATTCACTTAATATAGCAGAACACCTTAATTAAAAAAAAACAAAACAGATATTTGAATACACATTCCATTGGAGCTCCGATAAAACACAACCTGTCACTAACGCCCTATAAGCAACTAATATATATTATATAATATATACTATATATAATATATATATATATATATAAGTAATCTAATATAACTATATATATATATATATAATATATATTAAGTATTATATATATATATATATATAATTATATATATATATATAATTATATTATTATATATATATCTATTTATATTATATATTATTAAATTATATA
>JABUQX010013298.1:0-7500 GCA_015478945.1 Trachelipus rathkii
TATATATATATATATATATATATATATATATATATATTTATATAGAGTATATATATATATATATATATATATATATATAAAGTGGCAGGTAGTGCTGGGAGAGTTATTTCTTTTTACCTCCACTTTACAAGTTGTAGTTCTTTTGATATTCCTCCACTGCTCATGTAGTATTGATTTTGTTCTTTTGATAACCACTCATTTTAGACTTCGTTTATGCGTTAAAGGATCTAAGTATCTACAGGTACTCGGGTATACACCTTTCTCTGTCGAAGCCGCCTTCGTCACCAAGTACAAGAAGATATATGAGACGCTTTGATTGGTATTTCGAGGCTAAAGAACCGCCGACGAAGTATTTATAACAATTTTTTTAAACTTATTTCTATAGGTAGAGAATAAAAGTTTTGGTCCTGATAATTTTTATTAAAAGAAATTGCCTTTTTTGACTATATACATCTGAGTCAGTGTAATGAGGCCCAATTTGATTTCTTACATTCTCAAAATACCAAATTTTACATTTACTTAACTCTCGTGTTGACATGCAATCAAGTTCTCACTCGAAACATTGATTTCTATCTGAAAGACGCGCTCTGGCAAATGAACCGTGAAAATTCAATTTATAACCTACAGAAGGTCTTAGACTTAAAGATAAATACAAGATAAACAATTGATTTTTTAAAATATGATAAAAAATTATGAAAAAACATGTATTTTCAAATAAATTTCATAACTTATTAACATAATACCATAGAAAATACCTTAAATGCAAAAGGTTAGCTTACTTATTTTGTAAGCATATCTAAAACTCTGTTAAATAGTACGACACTAATAACTTTTTATACAAAAAGGGACATTATATCAGACAAATATTATATAACTAAATATTGTAAATAAACGTTATATTAATATTAATTGCAAGTACAAATTTAATTATGAAGTCATTTGAAATATGAAATGTGTTCAGCGTCTCAAAAATTTGAACTTGAGTTCTAAAACGTCCTTGAGAAAACCATTTTCTCTTAGTTCTTTTTTCTCCTTTTCTTTAAGCTAAACTGACGTAATTTAAAGTAGGAATTATTTTGCCGAAACTATAAACACTTTGCGCCCTTAAAGAGGAGCACTTTAATCACTAATTTAAATTAAAATAACTTCATTAATCATAGAAGAGATTCACTAAATATTATTTAAATATACAATCACTTTGAAACACTATTATTATTAAATTTAAAACGGAAATGCACTTTTTCTTTACATAGTTTACTTTTTAAATACAGCGAGACACTAAAGCCGGTTTCTGCTGGTCAGTAGATGACGGGACCGTTTAATTTGGCAAATCATCATTCAATAGAGGAACCTACTGCGAAGGCGAATTACCCGCCGGTAAAGGAACCATCTGGAAAGGAGAATTACCAGACGGGAAAGGAACCGTCTGTGAAGGCGAAAGGAGTACGGCAGGCTTCAAACAATTAATCAAAACGACATCCGTCTGTCCAGCAGGAAATTATATCTTGTAGCAGCGATCCATCCTTTGAAGAACCTTGTAAGGTCCAGAATAAAGTACATCCAAACTTTTCCGAATGTGATCGACACGAAGAAAGACATTGGTAGAGGTTTGAAGTTTGGCAGGAATGGACGATGAAACACTGGAGGAATGAAGAGATGGTAGCAGTCGGAAATCTAAATGTTTCATGTGAGCTATATATTTTCTCACGAATTTGTTGCAAGAATCTATTATTAGGTGCTTGAAGAAGTTCTAAAAGAAGTTGTGGCGGTTTTACGGCTACTGCTCGAAAAGGAGAGAATCCTGAGTCATCAGGAATGCAGCGAAGACATAGCATGATGACTGGAAGAGATAGTAACCAATTTTGTTTTTGTGCAATAATAGCACTCATCAGTGATCGATGAAACCTTTCAATTTGGTCATTTGCTGAAGGGTGGTTAGCGCTCGTCCGGAGCCTGTGAAATCCAATCAAGTGATAGCTTGGTGAAGAATTCACCTTCAAATTGTGGTCTTCTATCCGAAATTACATAGAGAGGAATTCCAATCTTGATATCCACTGCATGAAGGCAAACGCGATAGATTTTGAAGTCGTATTCACTAGAGAAATTGCTTCTGTCAACTTAGTGTTCTTGTCAATGCACGTGAAAAGATATCTGAAAACTGGAGCTGAAGTATCGGTCAAGGAGGATGTAGGCAATGATCCCACGATGACGATACGTACCGTTTCAAAACGCGGTGACGGGATTTCCATGGCAGCAATAGGTGGTTTAGTTTAACGTTAAATATTTAAAAGATGGAACTGGAGACAAGAGCCAAAAAAAATTCTGATGTCACGATCCATGTTAGGCCAGAAACACCTAGTCTTGATAAGACGCAGAGAGACCTTAACTCCAGGATGAGACATCTGATGAAAATTGTTGAAGATTTGTTCATGACAAGGTTTTTGAGAAAATGGTCGTAGAAAAGCTGATGAAGTATCACACCGTACTTGAACATTATCTTGCAGAGGATAAGAATGAAGACGCTGCTCAAAACTGATGGTTTCTTCATCCGTTAATTGAAGACGGGTGATAGCAGGTAAATCGAATTCATCTACTTTTACCGAGGGTATAAGGAAAAAGCATCTGCCACAATGTTATCTGCACCCCTAAGATAGGTCACTGAATATACATATTATGTTAAGACAGAAAGATGAAGTTTCTGCCGATCATTTTTTGCTTGATTTCTACTGTAGAAAGATGAGACGAGAGGTTTGTGATCAGTGTACAAGATTACATTCCTTCCTTCTGAAATATGCTTGAAATGAAGAACAGATAGTAGACTGCTGGAAGTTCACGGTCGAAAGCTGAGTATTTTCGTTGCTGTTCTGATACCTTTTTGCTGAGGAAATCTATAGGAACTGGCTGTCTATCAACCATCTGATGAAGGGTTGCTCCTATAGAAGACTGGCTGCTGTCTGTGACAAGTTGAAGATGGGCAACAACCGGCAAAGAATAAGGAAAAGTTGTGGCGTTTTGTTATTGATTCTTGATTTCAATAAAGGATTCTTCTTCTTCTTCTGTGGTCCACGTTAGGGTCTTATCTTTTGGGTTGTGTTTTGCTTTTTCTGATAAAGGAAGGACGAATTTTGCAAAACAAGAAATGAAACGGCAATAATATTATATTGTTCCCAATAATCTTCTAAGAGCTGCTGAATCTCGAGGAAGAGGATACTTAGAAAGTCTTTTCTGAAATAGGGGAAAGTCCATCTGAAGAAATATGATATCCCAAATAGTTGGGAGATGACTTGAAAAATTCACACTTTTTTAGGGAGATTTTGAAAGAATTTTCTTGAAGAAGTTAAAAACTTTCCTGAGACGTCCTTCATGTTGTTCAGGAGTTGATGAAAAAATTACCAAATCATCTAGATAGACGTAAATAAAGGGAAGATGTTGAAAAATGGAATCCATTATGCGTCGAAATGTTGGGGCAGCATTTTTCAACCCAAACGTCAGAGAAATGTTTTCAAACAGGCCGAAAGCAGTTGTAATTGAAGTCTTTTCGATGTCCTTCAGTCGTATAGGAATTTGATGCTATGCCCTCTGAAAGTCTATTTTGCGGAAGCTAGCTGATCCATATAGGCTACATGTTGTGAGAGACTTTGAATGTGAGGAAGTGGATATTCATCCCTTTTAGCAATGACATTCAAAGATCTGTAATCACCACAAGGCCTCGAGCTTCCAGGAGTTTTATTTGCCATCAAATGGAGCGGAGAAGCCAAATATGAAGTGGCAGGTAGTGCTGGGAGAGTTATTTCTTTTCTCCTCCATTTCATAAGTTGTAGTTGAAGTTTTTTCGTATTCCTCCATTGCACAGGTAGTATTGATGGTGTTCTTTAGGAACTCGGGTAGACACCTTTCACTGCCAAAGCCGCCTTCGTCACCAAGTACAAGAGGCTATATAAGGCGCTTTGATTGGTATTTCGAGGCTAAAGAACCGTCGACGAAGTATTTATAACCATTTTTTTAAAACTTATTTCTATAGGTAGGGAATAAAACTCAGTTTTGGTCCTGATAGTTTTTATTAAAAGAAATTGTCTTTACTATATACATCTGAGTTGCTGACATGCAGCCAAATTATTATTTCTTACATACTCAAAATACCAAATTTTATATTTACATAACTCTCTTGCTGACATACAACTAAATTATAACTCGAAATATTGATTTCTTTTTGAAAGACGAGCTCTGGCAAAGGAACCGGGAAAATGCAATTTATATCCTAGGTCTTTGACTTAAAGATAAATACATACAAGATAAACCATTATTTTTATGAAATATGATACAAAGCTGTGTAAAAGCATGTATTACAACATAAATTTCATAGTTTATTAACATATTGCTATAGATAATACCTTAAATACAAAAGGACCAAGTTACTTAACGCCCACACGGAACGGGAGCTAGGATCAAAATAAAATTTTCACAGGTAGCATCTATGATACATAAATAGATGTTCTAGGATAGAAATGAATTTTCTTTTTTACCTCTTCTAAGGGCTGTTAGGTAAGATTAGGTTAGGTTAGGTTAGGTTAGGTTAGGTTAGGTTAGGTTAGGTTAGGTTAGGTTAGGTTAGGTTAGGTTAGGTTAAGTTAGGTTAGGTCAGGAAAAAAAAAATTCATTTCGACCCTAAAACATCTATTTATGTATCATAGAGGCTACCTGTGAAATTTTTTTTTGATCCGATCTCCCGTTCCTAAGGAACGGGCGTTAAGTAACTTTTACCAATACAAAATATAATAAATGCTTTTTTATTCTATAATAAGTCAGCAAAAAGTGTTTCTCCTACACTTTTTTTTAAACATTTTCTCTAAATGCAAAAGGTTAGCTTACTTATTTTGTAAGCATATTTTAAACTCTGTTAAACATTACAATACTAATAACATGTTATACAAAAAGAGGTATTATATCATGAAAAATATTATATAACTAAATATTGTAAATAAACGTTGTATTTACATCAATTATAAGTACAAGTTTAATTTTGAAATCATATGAAATATGAAATGTTTTCAGCGTCATAAAAAATTCGGACTTGAGTTCTAAAACGTCCTTGAGAAAGCCATTTTCTCTTACTTTTTATTTTTTAAGCTAAACTAACGTATTTTAAAGCAAGAATTATTCTGCCGATACTATATATATATATATATATATATATATATATATATATATATATATATATATATATATATATATATATATATATATATATATATATATATATATATATATATATATATATATATATATATATATATATATATATATATATATACACTTTTCGTAGCGTTATTTTATTAATTTTGCTAATTTATTTATCTATCTTACGTGAAACCTATCGATGTATCGATAATCGGAAAAAATATCGAAAGTGTTTCTTCATTCCTACGAGAAAATAGTGAAACAAAATTTCATGAGTCGTTATAATTTTCGTTGCGTTATTTCTTATATTTTTATTGAAACTATTAACATAAATTGTACAAAATTAAATAAAAAAAGTCATGTAACTTGTTGATACCATTTTTGGCGTTAAATGTTTATAGTTTCAATAGAGTATTTGTATTAATTGGACTCAACGGAACTCGATAATCATCAAAACCTATTTTTTGCAAGATAGTGAGAACGACCTTAAGTACTTTCGTACCTTTAAAGCAGCATCATTATGCTCAATGTTTAATTTCTTAGGTATTTTGTAATTGGTTCGTACATTACATTCACCAAAATAAAACGGAACACGATTGTAATCTCATTATGTTGCTGTTTTTCATATATATATATATATAATATAGTCAGTATATATGTATATATATATATATATATATATATATATATATATATAGTATATATATATATATATATATATATATATATATATATATATATATATATATATACTACTCTTCAAAATTAATGCACCACATGGATACGTGGTGAAGGAAGGGTAGGAAAGGTTGAAGAACGTGTAGACACTTTATTGGACAATAACAAAAAAAAACATGTTGGATTCCTTCCCAGAACCGTAGGTTGGTATGTACAGCGACGGTGGCAGGGGTATTGGGTGTGTCTCAATACCGTGTAAGACCCCATCTGGCACGAATGACTGTCTGACACCGTCCTGGCATTTTCTAGATGAGTGGGCGAATGTCCTGGACCGTGATTTGATCCCATACGTCGTCCAGTGCCTGTTGCAGACCCGTGAGGGTCCGTGAGGGTCCGTGGAAGGGGTTGCAGCTGTTGGATCCGACGTTTCAGGATATACCACAAATGTTCGATTTTGTTGAGGTCCGGACTATATGCTGGCCACTCCAACGCCATTATTTGAACCGTTGACGCACTGTATTGTCACTCACCCTGGTGTCGTGTACCTCCGCCACCTGTATGTGCAGATGTCGTGCCGTTGTGTGGCACTCTCGTAATGCACGCAGACGTATAAATCGATCTTCCATGGATGTCGTGGCCCTGAGCCTACCTTGTCCTCGCCGCGATCGTGTGTCAGGGTTTCCTGTTACCGTAGGACAACCCGTGCAATCGTTGTGTGCACTACACCAATTGCCCGGTACACGTGTCCTTCTACGTGGAGTGTGTTATCCTCACGCATTGATCTTTTGACAGTTGACGCACTATCCTCTCCATGTTTATCGGAGTCGCTTCGTAAGTGAATGATCTCTCGCTCGATTATAACCGCGACATAACCTACCCCCACCTCTCATAGGTCTAGTTACGTGGTTTTTGTTTTCCTAAATTTATCGCGGTGACGGTCCCAATACTGCAGCATGTTTCCTGCGGGGTGGTCACTTATATTTTACACAGAACCTATCGTCTGTGTTGGCGTGGGGTTTCTTGTTGCTAAGGGCCTTCCCGTTCCTGCGAGTGGCATTTACCCTAGTGGTGTGTTATTTTTGACTAATATATATGGAATATAGATACATATGTTATGTATACATGGTTGCTGGTTGTTATTATTGCCATTATTATACATATTATTGTTGCCATATATAGCACATATGCTATATTGCTATTATATATATTATTACATATATATATATAAAAAATATATTTATATATTACATATATATATATTATTGTTATGCTATATTATATTATTATATATATATATATTATTACATAAAATAATTACATATATATATATAAAGGTTATTATTATTGTTATATATATTATATTACACATATATATATATATTATTATATTATTATATATATATATATACATATATATATAGTATATATTGGTTATAATTCTTAATATATATATACATATACATAAAGATAAAGAGCATATTATTAATATTCTTATATTATTATTATTATATATATACATATATATATATATATTTATCTTTATTCATATATATATATATATATATATATATATATAAATATATATATATATATATATATATATATATATATATATATATATATATATATATATATATATATATA
>JABUQX010013298.1:10000-15000 GCA_015478945.1 Trachelipus rathkii
ATATATATATATATATATATATATATATATATATATATATATATATATATATATATATATATATATATATATATATATATATATATATATATTTAAAGGGGGGCTACGCTCCCCTTTCTATAATAATAATCATGTACGTTGTGTTTGTAACGGTTGTCCTTTTACAGTTAAAAGATATTGGGTAAAAGACGCTAAGTGGCGTTCCTTGTGTAAGTCCCTGCCGGACGAATTTAAAATGTATCGGGAATCTAAGAGAGAGAGCCAGCTTGATAAGGCGGGGGAGTTTTTGCGTTCTCTCGCCTCCGGATATTTGCCCTAGCAATAACGGCCTATTATATAATGAAAATATAAATTTTATAGTTCTGTCAAAAAAAAATAATTTTGTGGGATGAAATTTTAGTATGGTACACCAAGTACCAAAGGAGTAAAAGAGAAGAGGAGCCAAAAATATTGTACTTTACTAATTAACATGTCGTTGATCAATATTATACTGATTTGAGAAAAAAATAAGGGGAAGGAAAAATAATAACTTCCCTTTGATTGTTAAAGCATCTGTGAATTATATTGAGAGTTAAAATAATTAACATCCTGTCAAAGATATCCATACTCATTTTTATGCAATTAATTTTAATAAAGAAAACTAATTCATCGATTTTATTAACTCTTATTGTCTAAGATAGTCTAATCTAATCAAATCCAGTATACCTTACTAAGTGAGTCAGATAAATTCGAAAAAACGAAATAAAAAGTGAAATTCCAACCAAAAAAGCAAAACAACAAAATTAGAATCACAGTCAAGGGAGAGTCGAGAGGTTTAAGCCTAAAAAAGGAGCTCCAAATTGCAAACAAATATCTGTCCTCAAACCAGCCAAGAATGCCAAGATCACAAAGGAAGGACTCAAAGTGAATATGCCTTTCTTTTCCCTCACATTGAAGAACAATGACGAGAAGAAGGAACAAAAAAAAAAAAAAAAAAAAAAAAAAAACGTATAAACATTTATTTTGCTAATCAGGTTAAAATTTGTTTGTGCATTTAATTATGGTGATTAATAATAATAATAAATAATAGCGATGTTTTAAATATGTGTAATAAAAAAAAAGTCACCAATATTTCAAATGAATCTATTATAGTCATTTAGGAGGTACTTCAGGTTTGAAACTTGTGCGCCTTTATTGGAGAGCATATTTGGTTGGAACGAAATTTTAGAATTCGTTACGTAGAAACCCGTTTTGTAACAATTAATTTATAAATTATAAGTGTGAATTTTTATATTTAAGAAAAATTTTACGCACTCAGCCGGTAATACGCATATGATTAAAAGGGAATTTTTAGTTTTGTTAAGTTGGCAAAACTATTATTTGTGAAGTCATTAGTTACTCTTCTGTATTGTACGAAATTTTTATAATAGTGAATTAAATGAAATCCTTGTTAAACATAGCATAATGTTGATGGAATTGGTGTTCAAGGTTTAAAAAAAAAAAAAAATTTCCGATAGGGAATCAAAAGAAAATTTTGCTGTTTTAATTTAATTAATAAGGTAAAATTCTAAGTGAATATTCTATCAGATTTCAAAAAAATGTCAATGTAAACAATTGAACCAATCGAAATAAGAGTTAATTCATAATGAATTAATATGAGTGTACAATTATTTTTAATTGGTAGTTATTGTAATTATACTTCAAAAAAAAAAAGAAAATAATAATATTAATAATAATAATTTAGAATAAAAATATGATGAAGTATAGGGTTTCAAAAAAAATTTATGATTTTTGAAAGATTGAAATAAATACAGTGAGGGGGAGAAGAGGCCGCATGTTAATTCAAGCGGCCCCACTCCAGGGTCACTAGTGTAAAGGAAGGGGCTACGCTCCCCCTTCTATAATAATCATGACCGCTGTGTTGTAACGGTTGTCCTCTTACAGTTAAAAGTGAGTAAAAGACGCTAGGTGGCGTTCCTTGTGTAAGTCCCTGCCGAACGAATATAAAATGTATCGGGAGTTTAAGAAAGAGAGCCATCTTGATAAGGTGGGGGAGCTTTTGCCTTATCTAGCCTCCGGGTATTTGCTTAGCAATAACGACCTATTATATAATGAAAATATAAATTTTATAGTTCTGTAAAAAAAAATAGTTTTGCTGGTATTTAATAGTAAAAAGAAATTTTAGTATAGTACACCTGGTACCAAAGGAATATAAGAGAAGTGGAGCCAAAAATATTGTACTTTACTAATTAACATGTCGTTGATCAATATTATACTGATTTGAGAGAAAAATAAGGGGAAGAAAAAATAATAACTTCCCTTTGATTGTTAAATCAACTGTGAATTATACCGAGTTAAATTAATTATTTTCCTGTCAAAGATGTCCATACCCATTTTTATGCAATTAATTTAAATAAAAAAGAAAACCAATTAATCGATTTTATTAACTCTTATTGTCTAAGCTAGTCTAGCCGATATATATATATATATATATATATTATATATAGTAGCATAGCAGCAGCATATATATTATTGGTTATTATTATTATTATTATATATATTACATTCTGGAGTTATTAGCTATATTATTATTATTGCTTATATATATATATGTATTATTATTACATACATATATTAAGATATACATAGAGTTAAAGAATATATATATATATTATTAGTTATATTGGTTATTATTATTAGTATATTATATATATATATATATATATTATTATATATATTATATTACATATATATATTATTATTATTATTATTATTACATTAATATATTTATATATTATTATATTATTATTATTGTTGGCATATATATTTAAAGAAGAGCACATGAGCTATATATATAGCATATATTATTATTATTATTATTGTATTATATATATATATATACATATTACATTTCCATACATACATATATTATTACATATTATACATTATTACATATTATTATTATTATTATTATGAGAGTATACATTATATTATTATTATTTATATATATATATATTATTATTATTATTATTATTATATTATTATTATAGTTATTATTATTATTATTATTATTATATTATTATTGGTTATTATATGCCTATTCATATTATATATTATTATATTATTATATTATTATTACATATTATATTATTATTATTATATTATTGGTTATTATTATTATATATATATATTATTATTATTATATATATTATTATTTCCATATATTATATTTATATTATTATATATTATTATATATATATATATATTATATATATATATTATTATTATATATTATTATTATTATTATTATTATTATTATATTATATATATTATATATAAATTATATATATACAAGAGTTATATATATTATACATATATTACATACATATATATATATTATATATATTATTATATTATATTATTATATTATTATACATATATTATTATTATTATGTATTAGTTATTATTATATTATTATTATATATTATTATTATTTCATATATTATTACATATTATTATTATTATATATATATGATATATATTATATATTATTATTATTATTATTATATATATTATAGCATATTATTATTATTGGCTATTACTATTATTATTATTACATATATATTATATTATTTGTTATTATATATATATTATTATTACATATTATTATATATATATATATATATTATTATATATATATATTATTATTATTATATATATTATATTATTATTATATATATATATTATATTATATTATTATTATTTATATATATTATTATATTATATATATATATATTATTACATATTACATATTACATATATATATACATATTGAAGAAGAAGATAGCATATATATATATATATATATATATACATATATAAGTATATATATATTAGTAGTATATATATATATATATATATATATATATATATATATATATATATATATATATATATATATATATATATATATATATATATATATATATATATATATATATATATATATATAGATATAGTAAAGAAATATTTTTTAGAAGCACAGTTCTGAAAACAAATTGTTTCATAAAGTAAGTCAACCTCAAACAACAGAAAATAAACGGTAAAAATAAGAAACCCATGATCAAAATATGAAGAACATAGGCTTTAGGGAGTATATATAGAGCAGTATATATATATATATATATATATATATATATATATATATTGTTAATATATTTGATTTTATTATTAATATTACGAGTATTCTTCTTTAGAATATATATACGAGCATATATATTTTTTTGATAGCCATATAGATATCTTTATTTTTATTATGGAAATATGTTATTATATATATATATTATTACAGAGTTATATATAGCATATACATATGTTATTATATATGTTATTATTATTATTGTTATTGTTGCTATTATTGCTATTACAAATCTACTAAATCCTACATACATTATTATATATTATTATTAAATGTTAAATTTATTCTTATATATTAAATATATAAAAAGATTTCTATATATATATATATATATATATTATTATATACATTATATATATATTATATATATATATATTATTATTATTATTATTATATATTATATATTATACATACATATATATATTGATATGTTATTAATATATATTAGCATATATATATATTATTATTATTATATATATATACATATATATTATTATTAGTTGAGTTATATATATATATATATATATATATATATTATTATTATTATTATATATATATATATTATATTATTATTATTTATTATTATTTATATATATATATATATATATATACATATATATATATATTATATTATATATATATATATATTATATTATGCTTATTATTATTATATATTATATATATATTATATATATATATAGTTATATATTATTATATTATTATTATTATTATTATTTCATAAAAATCAAATACATATATAATCATAGTATTAATATATATTATATATCTTATTATTACATATATTACATTATTATATTATTAC
>JABUQX010013298.1:22500-27500 GCA_015478945.1 Trachelipus rathkii
TATTATTATATATATATATATATATATATTATATATATATATAAAGATATACATATTATATATTATTACTATTATTTATATATATATATATATATATATATTATATATTATTATATATATAGTATATATTATTATTATATATTATTATTATTATTATTATATTATTATATATATATTATATATATTACATTATTATTACTAGTCATTGGCATATTACATTACTGTATTTATATATAAGTTGTTATATATTATTAGCTATTATTATTATTGGTTATTATATTATTATATATATATATATATATATATATATATATATATATATATATATATATATATATATATATATATATATATATTTATATATATATATATATATATATATATATATATGCTGATTTATGAAAGTATAAAAATAAATGAAAGAAACTAAATAGCAACAGAATTATCGAATTAACCTTTCAATTGTTTAGATAGTTTTTGCTCCTCCTTTAGAACATTTGAAATAAAAAGTCCAGAGAGGAAATATAAATACCTTTTTAAAGGCCTCCTTCATTTTCTTATATATATACAGCATATATTGTTGGCATACAGCAGTATAGTGTTGTTGAGCGCATATACTATGGTTGTTGGCTGTTGTTGCTGGTTATGCTACATATATTGTTACTATTATAGCATATATATGCAGTGGTTATTGCTAAGTTATATATTTTTATATATATAAAGATATTATTGGTATACAAGAAGAAGAAGAAGTATATATATATATAGGCTGCTGGTTACATATATATATATATATACATATATATGGTTACATATATATTATTATTATATTGTTATTATATTATTACTATTATATTATTATTATTATTATTATTATATCTATATATATATATATATAGTATATTATTATTATTATTATTATATATATATATTTTATATATATTACATATTATATTATATATATATTATTATTATTATTATTACATATACATATATTAAGTTATTACTGGCTGTGATCACGAGGCATTTCCTTGAATTACGTGAGCTAACATATATAGATAGCATATATGCTACATATGCATATACTATTATTATACATATACAGCATACATATATATGATTGTTGGCTATACATATTATTATTATTGATATTATTATTGTTATTATTAATATATTATATTATTATTACATACATACATATTATTATATATGTATATGTATCTTATATTATATTGTTATTGTTGGTTATTGTTATTGTTGTTATTATTATATTATTATTATTATTATGAAGAAGAAGAAGAAGTATATATATACATATATTATTATTATATATATATATATTATTATTATATATATTATTATTATTATTATTATTACATATATACATATATATTATTTGCATATCTATTTATATATATATATTATATATATTATTATTATTATATTATTACATACATATATTATTATTACATATTATTATTATTATTGATAACAGAAGAAGAAGTTATGCTATATATATATATATTATATATATATATATATATATATTTATATATACTTACATTTTTGATGTCGTCTAACTTTTGAAACCTTTTGTTATTATTGGTTAGTCTATTAATCTTTCTTGCCCATTACAAGTGTTTAGCGAAAGTTATAAATACTGCCCACAATTTATTTATTTAAAGAAAAGTGTGTTTTAAGTAGTACCCATAAAAAATATTTTCTTTATCAGCCAGTAGTCAAAGCAAATGATGTTTTAGAACTACCAAGGTCATCTCGCAACTAGAATATACTTAGTGTTTTTAAAGACTTGAAATAGTTTTTTTTATTCATAGATCAATTTTAAACATAATATTTCCATATAGTATTGGATAATAGAGTATTTGTTTCATAATATAGGCTTTCTTTTTATATATATGATTCTGATGTCGTTGGGTAAAGAAGTGTTAAAAACAGAAGAAACAGAAACAAAACAGATGGGAAACATCGCGAATGATAAGAAAGAAAAAGGAATTTAATGAAAAGTAAAGCACTCTCTCATAAGAATCTTGGATTCAGGAAATCATGAAATAGTTAAGCTTAGAAAGAATCAAGCTTCAAGAAAGAAGAACCTTTTGATAATTACTTAATATTTTCACACTTTTATTTTGAAATTTTGAGATTATAAAATGTTCAAATTAATTTAATAATAATTTTTACAAACTTTGAAAAGTTATTGTGAATCAACAGAAGTTTGAAACTATGTTCCTTCAAAGATAAATTCATAATAAATAACAAAAAAAGCTCCTTCTTCACTAGCAATGATTACAGTATATTATAGAAGATTGTGCGACTCTGATATCTGAATCATCTAGTCTAAAAAGTTGACTCTCGAGATGGCTGCTTGTTGATGGGAACATTCAATAGTTTTTTGTATCTTCCAGTGTACATGTATATATATTATGTGAAGTGAAGTGAATATTTGTGTGAAATACAGTGTATGTAACAATAATAATATTAATGATAATGATAGTAATGATAACGATAGTGATATTAATAATAGTAATGATGGTAATGATAATAATAATAATAATAATGATGATAGTAATGACAATGATAGGTGATAGTGATAATGGTAATGTTGATAATAATAATAGTGATAATAATGATGGTAATGGTAATGATGGTGATAGTGGTAATAATAATAATGATAATGTTAATAATAGTGATATTTAAATTTGTATATATGTATATATTTTAAATTTTTTTCCTATGTATTTTATATTTATTTATTTAAAAGCGCCCGATAGCTCTGTGTTAGAGCACTCGCCAAACAAAGTGAGGGTCACAGGTTCGCAACTGGTCGGGTAGGAGAATGTGAGCTATTCTCCCCTTGGGCTTATCTTCGTCCTGCTCGGACGTTAAAAGAGTACACCTCCTCCTTGATTAGGGCTCTGCCCATGAGTGATGGTGTTTATCTCTGTAAATATATATATATATATATATATATATATATATATATATATATATATATATATATATATATATATATATATATATATATATATATATATATATATATATATATATATATATATATATATATATATATATATATATATATATATATATATATATATATATATATATATATATATATATATATATATATATATATATATATATAAATTACTAGTTAAAATGTATTATACTTTGTTTTAAAAATGTTTATAAAAGTATGGTCTATTGCAAAAATAAGTTTTCTGTGAACCCCACATATTTAAATTTGAGCCTTTTTTTTATTGTCTTAGAGAATTGCAGTTTGCTTTTAAAACTCTTTGTTTTATGTATTTAATCATTCAATTTGTACAAATTAATGTAAATTTTTATGTAATATAATGCTTTGTAGTATTTTTCACCATATTATGTTTATTTTAATCATTAAAAAAAGCTTCTTTATTGAAAAAATTTGGAATCTTCAATGAATTAGACTTAAAAATTGTGTGTGTGCAGAAAGTTGAAACGATATTGAAAATTTGTTATTAGCATTTACTTTTTGGTAAACGAAATTGTTAAATATTTTTGAAAGCCTTTTTGAAAAAAATATTCGATTCTATCCAAATCAGAATTTGAGTTTTATTATACTTATGAAAGAGAAACTTCAAGAGAACAACTACAGCGACAAGTGTAGCGGAGGAACAAACAGAAGAGATAGCTACAAGCCCTCTTCTACGACTGCAAACCTGTTAGTCGGGAAAGAAGAGGAAGAAGAACTCTCAACTTTTCCGCTAAGAGGCTGTACTCTCCCGCTTTGGCTTGCAAAGAGGCCCTGTCTCCTGCCTATCAATAGGCAGCTCTCCGACCTGCAAAGAGGACGAGTTCTCTTTTGTCTATCAAGAGGCAGATCACCTCCACCGGCCAAAACAGAATTGGCCTCTTCCACGGACTACAGAATTGGTGACTACAACTTGTGAAGTGGAGGAGGAAGAAAAAAATAACTCTCCTAGCTATCCTGCCACTTCATAATTGGTGAACTAAGAAGTCGAAAATCCTCTCCAGCAGCAGTTCCTGGCAAGCAGAAGTCTCTCCTCTACGGTGCCGCAAACAGCAGCCTCTCCTACGGTGACGCAAGCAGCTTTCTCTACCATGGTGACGCAAGCAGCAGTCTCTCTTCTACGGTGACAGAAACAGAGGTCTCTCTCCTAGGGTAGCGCAATCAGACGACCACCCGCTACAGACTTAAGAGGAAGAACAACACTAATGTGGTTAAGAAGATACCGCCTCTCGAAGCCGTGCTGCCCTTAGCAGGAGGCCAGACAGAAGAAAAATAATCATCGCCTTCGAGAGACCTTTTCAAGAAGATGCTTTCGGTGGACAACCCTTTCAGGAAGGACTTTGTCGCAGTAAAACGAAGATTCAAGAAAAAGATGCAGACGAACTACTTTTACTACACAGTTGGTCTCCTTGGGAAAGGAAGTGAACAGCAAACAGTAGTAATTCCCAGCAGCAGTCCAGATCTAAGATGAAAAATCCAGCATTGCGATGACGCGACCATCAGTAACCCTGTTAATACCCAGGTCTACCAACTTCATGGCTGATTCCGTCAGCCCTCACCTCAATTTCAAAATGTCAAACTAACGAAAATTTTCAAGGAACAAACAATCTGATGAAGACTGGAATAAGTCATACCGTTATTCCTAGATCTCCCAGCCTAAGTTTAACATGGCTATATCCGTCAACATTTATATCAATCTCAAGATGTTAAATAGCTAAAAAACTTCAAGAAGCGCACAAATCCGTGGAGACAGGAACAATAGACACTCAGTAATACCCAGATGTACCAAGCTCAGTTTAAAGTGACTAGTTCCGTCGACATTAGGATAACAAGCTACACTCTTTACGGAAGGAGACGACACTGATTATATCTTCGAATGACCTTCAATTTTGTCTTTTCAGGTCTGGTTTAAATAGAGGAAAGATTCATCCATATATGATATTACGTCTCAATCAATTGGCACCTC
>JABUQX010013298.1:32500-40000 GCA_015478945.1 Trachelipus rathkii
TTATTTGTTATATATATTGATAAATAGAGCAGACACTATATACTTACTTTATGTTTATTCACGCAGTGGTTCCTTTTCTCCTCTTGTTGTATATTCCTTTGTGATGCTGGACACAATTAATTCTCTCCTCTTTTATTGTTGTTGAAGTCGGACACAAGTAATTCTCTCCTCTTTTCTGTTGTTGAAGTCGGACACAATTACGATGAATGTTCTAAAGTCACTTTTTAGTCAGCCCTTATAAATCCAGTCAATGTTTCTGATGAACACCAACAGCAATTGTGAGAAAGACTACCTCAATACCACACACAAGCATGAAAGGCGCCCCACACACTCATGCATACTACCCAGCTGTAATTCTCACAACCACCACTGAGCGAACATTCACACATTAACCTATCAGTTGCACAGTTGATACAGATGACTTTAGTGATGTGTCCTGTAGTAATCTCTCCCTTTTAGATGACCAGTAGATGAAGTGTTGCCGATAACTTTCTTTTTGTGTCCTGGAATATTCTCTCCTCTTTTGGTATTTTTTCCTCTTATTGTAGTGGTGATGACAATATCTGTTAAGATCTTATTATCTTATTTCTAGCCTTATGCTAGTTTCTATCTTATTATTAAATGTAATAATATAATTCTTAAATATAAATCAGAGGCTTGCAGTCTCTGAAACAATAAAAAGAAATAACAATTAAACATTGTTTATTATATGTTAATCCCTATCAACTTAATATTAATTCCCTGAACAAATGCTAGCCATTTGTTACAAGGGTACCTTTCCCATGTACTTATAATAACATATGTACAGGTTGCTGCTCCTCTCCGCTACCCGATCTTCCTTTCTTCTCCATTACATAAAACAGGAACAAGACAGGAACAGGAACGGGACCAGGAACAGTCTATCAATCTTATACTCTTCTCTTTCCTCTTTCTTTTCTCACTCTTTTTATTTCTCGACATAGTTAAACATGTTATCACCCTTAACACCTGTTTTAGTCAGAATATCCGCTATCTGTTCTTTGGTGCTAATCCACTCAATCTTTCCTATCTCTCCTCTCTCCATCATTTGTTTAATTGATGCTATGTCTATTCTTAACCTTCTACTCAATACTCCTGTTGTTGACTTTAACGCTCTCTCTAATGTTTTACTATCCGTCTTTATGTGGATACCTATATCTGTCACACCTGTGATTTCCTCCCATATCCTTTTTAAGTAAACGGCATTCTCTGCTGCTTCGCCTAGACTCAAAGCTTCCGCCTCTATAGTTGATTTGGCTACTCTTTTTGCAACCTTCGATTTCCACAATAAAGGACATCTTCTTCCACTCTCGTCTACCATACTCAAGATGTAACCAATTTGTGAATTGCCGTTTCCCACGTTATTGAAAGAAGCATCTGCATATACCTCAATCTTTAACTCCTTTCCGAGTTTCTCCAGGTCTATTTTTACTTCTTTGTCTTCCATCTTTCTAACCACTTTAATTGCTTTTCTCATGTCAGAGGTATATCCTTCTTTAAATTTCTTACTAAGCCAACTAACTTCCACGGCTAAATCTGGTCTTGTATGCTGTGACAACCAGTTTATTCTTCCTATTAAAGCTCTATATTCAGTCATTTCATCTCCTGTGAGCTTTCTCTCTTCTTTAAACCTCTTTCTTTCTGGGCATTCTATTCCTTTAACATACCTAATTTGATCCATTTTTATGTGCTCTTCCTCTTGTTGAATATTCACTCCCACATATTTAAACCTCTTTGTTTCCTCCACTCCCACAGTAATTCTATTCTTCAAACTACTGATTACCTGTTTTTGAAAGTCCTTATCTCCACCGTAACAAAAATCGTCTACATGTGAGCACATGATTCCTACCAGTTTATTATTCTTTGTCCAATAAAATACTGTTGGTTCTATTTGACACCTTTTTCCTCCCAATTCTTCCAGTATTTCTACTATACTATAGTACCATGCCTTAGCAGCATCCCTAAGACCATAAACCGTTTTTCGAAGCTTCCATATCCCTTCACTTTTAGCTTCCTTAGGAGGTTTTAAATATACATTTCTCTTAATTTCGTTTCCTTGTAAATAAGCGGTTTTTACATCTAGTGTTTTACACTCCCAGCCCTTGTGATTAATAATGCTCAATGTCACTTTTAAAATTTCAGCTGAACACGTAGGTGCATCATTCAATTCATCCACCTTCTGTTCCTCGAAACCTCTTGCAACCAATCTTGCCTTACAAATGCTCTTTCCATCCTTTATTTTTTCTGTTATGATCCACCTTGTTGACACAACCTTTTGCCCTTCTTTTCTCACCTCTTCATATACCTTATTATCTTTCCAGTTCTCTAGCTCCTTTAATTTTGCAGCCATAACCCTCTCGTCATTGATGTTTACCAGTAATATTTCTTCATTTTCAGGTATCTTACTGAAATCCTTATGTTCTCTTAGATCCAACCATGTCCTATCTCCGTTGTTAAGGTTCTCAATATTATAACTATCACTCCATTTACTGCTGTTTGCTTTCCCCGCTCTATTTAAGATTCTGACTTCTATTGATTCATTTGTTAGTCTATTTATCATTCTCCATCTTTCACCTTGTTTGACCTTGGGTACCACCACATCAATTCTTTCGTCTCCTTCCTCCTCACTCTCCTCGTCCTCTTCTTCCACCTCGTTAAACTCTCTTCTACTAATTATTAATTCTTCTTCATCTTCATCCTCTTCTTCTTCCTCTACCGCCCTTTCTTCTTCTTCTTCTTCTTCTTCGGGTTCTTCCTGTTGTTGTTGAATCTCCTCCCCCTCTACATGTTTGATTCTGGTTATGTGTACTCTCGCCACTTCCCTTAGAGTACCTCCATGTTTCACTATTATCGTCTTTCCATCCATGCCTATTACTTTAGCTGGTCCTCTCCACCTTTTTTCATTTTCTCTCTTATAGAAAACTTTATCTCCCAATTTAGCCTCTTCTATATTGTGTTCTCTTACACTTTTCAGTAACGCTCTTCTAATTCTTTCCTCTGATTCCTGCTTTATATGTATTTCTCTTGCTTTCCTCAATGCATACATATTCTTTTCCATCATTTCACTTTCGTAGCCAGTTTCCATTTCGGTTAGGCTCATTTCCCCATGTACATTACTGATTCTGGGATTACTTCCAAAAACCAACTGATTAGGCGAAAAACCTCCCTTCATTGATAGGCAATTCTTTGCAAATATAGTCCAATGCATTGCCATTTCCCAGTCTTTGGTATCTTCCTCCATCAATTTTCTTATTCCGTCTTTTACCAATCCCACCATCTTCTCGCATTTCCCATTACTCCAAGGACTCTCTGCAGCAGTGCTTTTGATCTCAATCCCAAAACATTCTGTTAAAATTTTAACTTCTTCATTTTGGAATTCAAGACCATTATCCGAAAATATCTTACATGGAGCTCCAAAGACACTAATCCACTTAGATAACAACTTCTTCACTATTTCTTCTGGTTGTTTGTTTTTCATCCAGGTCGCTTGTACAAAATTAGTCGCCATATCCACCATAACCATGAATCTTCTTCCTTCTATTTCTCCTAAATCTAAAGCTATCATCTCATTGAACTTATGTGCCATAGGAAAACCGACTACCGGCCTTGGAGGTGTCTTTTTATATTTGAGACATACCACACATTTCTCACAAATATTTTTTAATTCTTCTCTTATCTTACCTTTATTTTTCTCAAAATTCTCTTCTTTTTTACAACCAGTTTCTATTAACTTCCATAGTTTTTCATAACTACCATGACCAAATTGTAAATGTAGTTTTTTCATTTTTCTTTTACATTCCTCCATATCATTAATCCACTCTTTTTCTATCCACACATCTTCTAATTTCTTTCCTTTTATTAGTGGCATCCTTAAGTGATTTTTAATATCTAATTTACATTTCACCCTTATATTGTCAAGGTTTTTTAGTTGAACCTCTCTTCTTTCAACATCCATTACCAATCCCATATTCACCATTGCTTCTCTACCAATTAACCAAGGCACGTCACCCTTTATGACTTCTGTTCTTATCTTTACCTTTAAACTACCAATCATACAAGGTATTTTCAAAACTTTTGTCGCCTCATATTCACTTTCTCCGAATATGAATTTCCTTTCTGACTTCTCTTGTTCTTTATTCATCACCCTTACATCTTCTGCTGATAGTCTCATCACAATCTTTGCTAGTCACAATTCTCCACATACTGATTTATTACAACCAGTATCTAAGATTCCATCTATTTCTTCTAACTCTAAGTTGTCTTCTCTTTCTCCCTCATACTTTGTCCATAATACTCTCTCTTTTTCTTCAACTTTTTTCTCTTTATTTTTGTTTCTCCAATTATTAGGACATTCTCTAGCAAAATGTGTTTTTGCTTGGCATATATAACAAGCATTATTTCTTCTATATCCCTCTTTTTCTTGATAATCTCTCGTTTTCCATTTTTCTCTATTGTTCTCATAAAAGTTTCTCTTCCATCTTCCTTCTGTTTGTGTTTTCTCCTCTCCAACCCATTCTTCTTCTTTCTTGATGTTATTTTCTTTATTGGTTTCTTGAAATATTCTACCAAGTACTCCTTTAACGTTTTCATATCCATACTCTTCTTGACCGCAAGCCCCCAATACAATATGTAACTCCATGTTACTCAATTTGGCTCCATGTAGTAAGTGACTTCCTTTGAGTTCCTCACTCATTTTCCCTCCACCTACTTGTTCACATTCTTTAGACACCCTTTCGTATCTAAGTATATAATCTCTCATGGTTTCCCCTGCACTTTTTTCGATTGAGAAAAACTTTACTGCCTTTTTCATTTTATCCATTTTGCTGTCCTTTTTAAATGCTTCATCCAATTTTTTCATAATAACTTTAACTCCACCCTCCTTTATAAGTTCCTCTCTCTTTAGCTCCTTCACAGCTTCATAAGCTCTCCCTTCAAGAGACATCCTAATTTCTACCCCTGGATATTTTACTTCTTCTTCTGTAATAAGAAGCCAATCTTCTACTCTCTCCTTCCAGTTCTCATAATCTTCACTCTTTCCCATAAATCTAGGACATTCACAACTTCTCTTCTTTCTTCTAGCTTCCACTGTAGTTATATTTGTTTGAGCTAACTTGTCCATCTTATGAGTGAATGATCGCCGTCAAGATTACCAGAATTGGAAACTACGCTCTGCTACCATTTGTTAAATAGAGCAGACACTATATACTTACTTTATGTTTATTCACGCAGTGGTTCCTTTTCTCCTCTTGTTGTATATTCCTTTGTGATGCTGGACACAATTAATTCTCTCCTCTTTTATTGTTGTTGAAGTCGGACACAATTAATTCTCTCCTCTTTTATGTTGTTGAAGTTGGACACAATTACGATGAATGTTCTAAAGTCACTTTTTAGTCAGCCCTTATAAATCCAGTCAATGTTTCTGATGAACACCAACAGCAATTGTGAGAAAGACTACCTCAATACCACACACAAGCATGAAAGGCGCCCCACACACTCATGCATACTACCCAGCTGTAATTCTCACAACCACCACTGAGCGAACATTCACACATTAACCTATCAGTTGCACAGTTGATACAGATGACTTTAGTGATGTGTCCTGTAGTAATCTCTCCCTTTTGGATGACCAGTAGATGAAGTGTTGCCGATAACTTTCTTTTTGTGTCCCGGAATATTCTCTCCTCTTGTGGTATTTTTTCCTCTTATTGTAGTGGTGATGACAATATCTGTTAAGATCTTATTATCTTATTTCTAGCCTTATGCTAGTTTCTATCTTATTATTAAATGTAATAATATAATTCTTAAATATAAATCAGAGGCTTGCAGTCTCTGAAACAATAAAAAGAAATAACAATTAAACATTGTTTATTATATGTTAAACCCTATCAACTTAATATTAATTCCCTGAACAAATGCTAGCCATTTGTTACAAGGGTACCTTTCCCATGTACTTATAATAACATATGTACAGGTTGCTGCTCCTCTCCGCTACCCGATCTTCCTTTCTTCTCCATTACATAAAACAGGAACAAGACAGGAACAGGAACGGGACCAGGAACAGTCTATCAATATATATATATATATATATATATATATATATATATATATATATATATATATATATATATATATATATATATATATATATATATATATATATATATATATAATAATTATATTATACATATATATATATATATATATATATATATATATATATATATATATATATATATATATATATATATATATATATATATATATATATATATATATATATATTTATTATATATATATATATATATATATATATATATTATAAAAAGCTTAAAAATTCTCAAGCATTAGTTCCCGATCATATATAAAATATGCAACTCAAATACCTAGGAAAGAATGCTGTTGCAGCTCTAGTACAAATAAATAACGTTGCATGGCAAACTAAATCTCTACCACCTTTTTGGAAACATGTACACGCACATAGTACCTATATTTAAGCCAAACAAATCACCCGATAATTCAGCTTAGTATAGACCTATATCATTACTCTCTACCGTATCTAAAGTACTTGAAAGATTATTCCTTATTCGAAGTTCCCCTTCTTCCTCTATTAGATACAACATGGCTTTAAAATAAAAAACTCTACTACCACTCTGCTAACCGATTTAACCTAATACATCTTCAGTGGTTTAAACCCAACTCCACCTCCCTCAACGAATTATCCTAGTTGCAAGAGGCATCAGCAAAGCATTTGATACAGTCTCACGTCATTTTTTAATAGAAAAAGAAATAATCACAGATATATTTGTCAAAAGACAAAAAATAATGGCAAATATCTTATCCGGTCGCTCAGTCAGTCATCCAAGGACATTATACAAATTATACGATTGAGTACTCCAGGTAGTCATTATTTCACCTACAAAAGTAGAAACCTTTAACCTCTTTATGCAGGGCCCCCCTATCCCACTTCCTCCTTCAATAAAAATTAGTAGTTATGCTGATAACCTAACAGTCGAAGAATTAGATTCAGAAAACTGCAACGGTGAGCAGTGGCTAGCAACAAACAGATTGACTGAATTGCCTCAAAATACCACTATTATCTTAATCATCCTAGAAAGATGAGAATCTAACATCCACCCATCAATTTTTCTACCAAACAATAGACTCCCTCTCAATAAACCACCAACCATCTTAGGCTTGACCATTGATATTTATTCCCAACATCAGCAATATTACTTCAAGAGTCACACATAAACTAAATGCACTAAAATAATTAAAACAAACTGTGCCAGCATAAAGAAACTCTAACAACTCTCATAGAGATAATATCTCCTCCCTTTCCTAAATTAAACATCACCTGCCTGGGCTCCCACAATATCACAATCCAATATTCAAAAATTAAAAAGCGTATACAAAATAAGGTTCTCATGATAATAACAGGCTGCCTTCCCTTCACATCCATCCATATTATACTAACTGAAACAA
>JABUQX010013299.1:0-59433 GCA_015478945.1 Trachelipus rathkii
TTACTAAAATATAAATATAATCTAAATATATATATTAATCTATTATGATATATAACTATATATATTATAATACTACTCAATTAAAAATATATATAATATATCATATACATATTATATTTATATACTTAAATTAAATATATATATATATAATATATTAATATATTCAAATACTTTATATATATAATAGTATATTTATATATATATATATATATATATATAATAGGTAATTCCCCTTGAATCTTAAAATATCTCACAGTAAGTACATACTAAATATTATTAGATAACATGAGAAATTTATATAAAATCACCAACACGAGAATAATTATAAATTAATAATTATAACTATTTGGTTTAAGTATATTTAGTGAGTTATATTTAGTTACTATGTTATGTTATTTTGGAAAATTCTTAAGAAATGTCAGTCAGGCCTCTAAATATATTTATAACTATAATTTTATATATCACCTAATAAAAATAAAACATATAAAAAACATTTTTAGATAATGTAATTTCTTGAAATACTTTACACTACATAGTCATATAATAATATTATTATATATATATAATATATATATATGATTTTAATAAGTACAATATAGGGACTAACTAAATAATTATATTATATATATATATATATATTAACATAAATCTAACTAGTTAAACTGTTACATATTAGAACACAGCCTTCCCTTTAACAGTATAGCCTGCCGTCCAATTTTTACTGAGTATATACTTTTAAAAAATTTGTACAAATATTATCAAGATGCTAGTGAAGGCCTAGGTATATTTTAATAAACTCATTTATAAATATTAAATATAAATATTGCAATAAAAATTTTGGAAATAAATATACATATATAAAATATACATAATTAAATTTTATTTATCTATTATTAATTTATTAATATATAATATAATTAATTAACCATAATAAATATATATATTATTAATTATAATTAATTACTAAATGATAATAATAATATAATCAGATAATAATTATAATGTATAGATATAATTATATATATACTATACATATATAAAGTTTTATATATTTAATATAATATATTAATTAATATTATATATATATAATACTAATAATATAAACATTTATTTAATAAAGGCTATAATATTTAAATACACTATAATATTAGTAAAAATATAATAAGTATACATGTATGCATGCATATTTATTATGCATACATAAGTATTTTATACAATGTGAAAAACAAAAACTGCGACATATTAAATATATCATATATTAATGTATTATAGTAATCTATAATTTATAATACATTATTATATAGAATATTATTAATTATAATATATATATTAATAATATATAATATTAATACTGTTTTAAATCATATAATATTTATAAATTATATATATAATAATATATATATATATTAATATATATAAATAATATATATATATTAAAACTATATATAAATAGATAATTTCTATCTTTAATAATTAATTATATATATATATTATTATAATATTATAATATACTTAATATATACTTTCAAATCAATATTTTATTATATATTAATATATAATATATATTATAATCTATAACAGTATATAATATTATATATAGAAATCTTAAATAATAATAGTATTATAATATATATATTTATAATCATAATATATTATATATGCACAATATATATACTATATATAATATAGTTATATGTTATGTAATAATTATCTTAATCCTATAATTATAGTAATTTACAGTTCCTAAAATAACAATCACGCGGATTGCGGATGCAGGAATAGCGGATAGTTAAGCTTTTAGAGTTTTAGCTTCACAGGACACTTTATATATATTAACTATATAACTATATTGTTATATTATATATATTATATAGGATAATTAATATAATTATATATATATAATAGGTCACATCTAATATATTATATAATATATAATACTAATATTAATATATATATATCTATCACTAATATATTATATATATATTAAATCATGATATATATATATTATATATATATAATATATATATATTAAATATTGAGTATATATATATATATATTATATATATATATATACCTCACAATGATTTGTTACAAGTGGGTCACCAGGATCTTGAGACACAAGAGAACTTCATCAGTTTGGCACCCCAACTACAACCTCTGGTGTTCAAGACTCACACTCATACAACACTCTTCGGAAAAAGGTTATATATTAAATGTTTGAAATTATCCTTTTAAAATTGGGGTTCAAAAACAAAAGCTTCTGAAGGCCTTTCAGGGGAATGATCCAATATTTTAGATGTTGGGACCCCATTTTAGCCCCCACCTGAAAAATGGACAATCAAATTCGGAATTATCAGCCGATTTTGACCTAATAAACACCAATTGTTAAGCTTTTTTGGCCTTCTAAAACAAAGGTTGTTTTCCGGTGTCTTTTTGTGTTAATTCGAAGTCATTTTTTAAATCAATCAAATTTTCAATTTTTCCAAAACCCATGTTTTTGACATTTTTCGTATGAATAAACTTCCAGAATTTTTTTTCGAATGACCTTCAAACTTGAAATATGCATAGATGGGGTTCCATTACCTACAAAAGCCACTGATTATGTTTTAGTTAATCAGATTTTTATTGAGTTTTGTAGGCTCAGCGTTGTCCGCATAAATTTTTACCCAAACCCCTTACACCCAACATTATTTATTTTGTAGCACTATTTTTGAAATGAAACCAAAATATTGCTTTAATAAGTGTTTTTATTAATAAATCATGGTTTGAGGCGAAGTATACGGAAATGTTAAAAATTTTCACAAGAGCTATATGTAACAGAATATTATGTCTTAAGAGGGAGACGCCGCATACAAAATAAATACAATCTATGATAGAATATATCTGTATTGTATTAAACCAACATCAATTAAAAATGCCATAAGATTTTAACATGGAGAGATTTCTTATACTATGGAACAAATAAAGGTATAAATATCAAAAAATGAGAACAATTTTGGGAATTTACTATTTAAAAACTTTGTCTATATTATTGAGAGTGGACTACCCCCAAAAAACATCCTAGAAGTATAACAAAAATAAGGCAAATATAGGTCCATAAAAGCTCTTACACCACCTTACATTATCAGCAATAACATTCTGCAAATTTTAATAGTAAATACTGGAATGTATCAGAGATGTAAAGTAAGAAAAAAAAATCTCTAAGTACTCTTATATCACTGCTTATCTCTTCTTAATGGCAAGCACCAGAAATCACGCATTTAAGTGATATGAAAAAGTGGTAATATATTAGAGAAAATAAAGTTAAATTTTGAGTGAACCAGTTATAATCATTAACTCAAATTTTTCCCTTGTGACTTGTATTAGTTGACTGGGCGAGAATATAAGTAACCTATTTTTTTTAAACATTAACACATTCTATAATTATGTTTTTATATACTCAAAAGAAATATTTATTAAAAATTCTCCCAAATTCTAATCTTATTTTGTTATTATTTTTTAATATGAGTGTGGAACTTATAAATAAAACTCACAAAAGCTAACACTGCATTACAAAGAAAAATAATTCTAAGTAAAAAAAATGTGACACCATCACCCCGAATACATATAGCCCTGAAAAATATTCATCCACACTACGCCCAAAAGAATAAATAACCAACAACACAACTTATCCGCAATACGTACTTCTACACTTATTCAAAATCACAAAAAGTGGGATTTTTGGTGAAATTGTACATACACACTTGAGCAACAACTAAAAACTCAAAAATCGAAAAAATATTCACAGTGCAATAATTTGTTAAGGTAATGTGAACCCATCTTATGCATATAATTTTCACAAGTTTGAACAGTCATTTTCGAAAAAAAATTCTGGAAAGTTGATACGAAAAATGTGTCAAACAATTTAAGCTTGGAAAAACTTGAAAATTTTGTAAAAAAATGACTACAACTACAGAAAATAACAAACGGATATAAACTAACCGTTTTAGAGGCCAACAAACAGCTAAGCTAATATTGTGTAATTTTATAAGGACATCACCAACATCTCAGCGACCATCATAAATCACCTCGAATCTAGACGCTCCACCAACTCTCTACTATCACAGTGTGGGGGCTAAAATTGGGAGTCCCAAAATCCCTAAAATATTGATCATGCCCTTCACGCCACTCTTGGAGAGTTTTCTTGTTACTCTACATTATCATCGTTAATGATCATCACAGCACGCACAATCTTGCCACCACTGAAAAGACACCCTCCACTAGCTAAATTGTATGATGGGAATTAGCTTAAGTAAATTCCTGATGAGACTTCTGCGTAAGGAAATGTGAAAACTTTTACAAATTGTCCATTCCACAAGGCCAAGTGAATCTTTATCGATTCCAAAGCTTTATTTTTCACACTCTTTTTGATATTCTTCGATCAATGATATGAAGTGTCTTTTGACAACCAATCTGGAAGAAGACTATTCATCGCTGCGAAAGCCAAAAGAACGTTCATGATTCAGCAATGAGGATCGCTAACCAGATGTGGTATATATTGCTTGTCTAGTTTGTGTGATCTTTTGTTTTTATTATGGCTGGTAAGATTATTCTGCCCTTATAGCCCAACATTTCATGACACATAGGATCATCCTAAATTACATTTATAACTAATCCTCTGTACATAAAACGTGGCTACATCTCATGTAAAATTAATGATTTCTTTTATATGTAATCACTAGGATTTAGAAAACGTTGTATATTTGACCCATGCAATCATTCGTTTTGCAGAGATTTGAATTCTATTATCTATACTTCAGCAAATGATTTGCTTCTGTCATTCTTGAAAGTCCCTTGCTTTTTAATATATATCTATTAATATATAATATATATATAATATATATAGGAATGTAAATATATATATATATATATATATATAATAGGTAGGTAATCCTCCACTCTCTATTAGCCAATAATGGATAGACTATTTATATATATACTATATATATTATATACATATAACCTATTATATACCCTGAAAACACATAATATTTTAGTTATAATAATTATCACCTCAATACCTATATATATATATTGAGGAATAATATATTTTTATATATATACTTATATATCTTCTTATTTTTATATAGAAGGAGGTAGTATATACTCTATAATACGGTATCAGCTATACATATAGTATAGCTAATATATTTACAGTAAATAAATATAATATTACTAAAACTATTCAGTAAATAAAAAATATTTATTTATTAATGGATATAATATTTCTTATTATCATACCACTCTATAAAAATATAAATACTATATAAATAGACTATTTATTATTATTATCTACTATATATACTATATGATATATACTTTTAATTTAAATTATTATAAGAATAATATTTGTATACATATTATATATAATAGTGGGAAAACAAATGAAAAGCTCTCACATTCTAAGATCAATCTAAATGCTATCGTTATTTTCATATTCCACCTGCGCGAGTCACAGTAATATAACTGTTTTAACTTTTAAGTAAATAGGTTATATATTGTTTTTCTAGCTAAGCGATAAGTCAGAAAAAGAAAGTAAGCTACAGGAGAATACCAATTTGAATTTTTTTTAGAACAACTTTTAGTGGTACGGAGGAGAGATTTTTGTATGATTTCAAGAAAAACTGCCCATCAAGAGCACGATTCCTCGGAAATTAAATTTATCTGAGGATCTTAACGGCCCATGGGTATCGCGGAAATCCTCACTTGGTAGACTATAAGAGGGAAGTAAACTTAGTGGTGCCTTGGCATTGAATCAGCCTTCTTTTAAGATAGCCCATCCAGTTATAACCTTAGTACACACCTTAAGCCTTTAACAATCTCTATTCGTACACATTGAACCTATCAACGCAATCTGGAATACCTCAAGGCTGAAAAAGTTATATTAAGAACTCTGAACACAGAAAACTCAGCATGATGAAGAAAAACTAACCATGAGTTAACACCTGAATGCTCGCTCAGAATGCTGCTGCGCAACAGAAACTTGAGGTGTGAATTTTTCATCTGCCCCGACGAAAATGACTCAATTGGAATGAAAAAAAGCTTTTATGAAGAAACACCGTGCTTGAAGTTAGTTAAAAGCCTAAGGAGAAGGACGGGAAGTTAATAAATGCTGGAGTACTTTTTCATTACCCGACGGCTATGGGTTCTAACCTGTATGGTGACAAAAATTTACAGAAAATGGTTTATCCTATCCTACATATTAGAGATTCTTTTTTGGGCAGCATACCAACAGAATGTTACCCTTCCCGCTCACCAACCTGCCAACCTAGGCTCTTAAAATAGGTAAAGATAATTCCCAGAAATACATTTACTAAAAGACCTCTTTTTACCTGAGAGCGTATCACAATAAGACTCCCTCTCTCCAAGCAATTTATAAATCTGTGAAATCACTTCGAAAATCCGGATCTGGATCATCCCAAACTACTCCGCTAGCGATTATTGCCGAAGACGAGGGACATCTTATCGCAAGAGCCACAAGGAAAGAGGTTCCATATTAAGATTTCTCATTTTAATATCTCACCCAGATTACAATGCGTGGGCGTGGGTACTTAGTAGCGCGAGACCCAACAAGCGAGAATGAGAAGTTCCAGCAATCAGCAACACTTGGTTGCTACTTCAGGAAGCGTTGGCTAACTTGATTAGATACGTAAATTTATATTTATATTTGGAAACAAGCCGGACCATTGCGTAACAGACCCGTAAGGGGTCATAAAGCAGAAAGAGGCTTCATACGGGACTTGACTTACTAGCAGAACGGAGGATAGGACAATCGGTAATTTTGGTCGAACGTTGGTGCCATGTCTGGGTGGGTGCAAATTACTGATATTGAAATTTTACAAAAGGTCAAATGGCTCAAGAAAGTAATATATTAAAGACAGCAAAAAGCACAGAGTGAAAATAATGAACGAAAGTCAGAAAGCCATTGGAAAGTTAACTAAAAAGACCAACTGGACGAGGCTCTTTGTGACTAGGGGTTGTATTTGTCAAAAAGCGCACTCAGGCTCAATCCACTACCTAAACCTGTGAAGTAAAGACTCTCCGATCTCCGAGGCTCTCACTTTGGCCGTAATATCATTTTGCTATGACTCATTCATCGATAGCGCGGTCAACATATTCTCAGCGTGATGTGTCATAGATACGGTCTAAACTTCTTGCAATGTGGATACTGATATAGATGTCTACAAGGAATACGAATTAGAAATTGACAATGAGGATGTTGTCGCGGGAGATATTTATGGGTCCCGTGCTGTGTCTTTCATAGGACATGGAGGAGGTATGTGATATGACTTAGTTTGAGGAAACACACAGATAAGATACTGTATGCAATTCATCTCGGAAGACTTGTGTTTCTGATGAGAGATAAAACGAAGCTGTGTTGTAATCCTACAAAATCAAGAATTATAAGCAAAAGTGTAGGAGAGCATTACACGTCCAACATTATACATAATTTGATTCTGCTAATTTTATTATTTGACGTGAGCTACAATAGAATTTAGGCTAAGTTCATTCGGTCTAAATGCAAGCTCAATTGCAATAACGGAAGATTGAATGATTCTTATTTACACTCACCTCGGTATTGCTGGGGACACAACCAGTGTCTGCAATAACTTGGTATAGCTTTCTAATTCAATGGAAACTTAAGCAATCAGTAACGCTGAGCTCCAAGCAGTAAAATAGATCTCGTAATTTGGTGATATGACTCGCGTAAGAATCTGGGGCTTAGAGTCTTTCTAAGCTCGTTTTATTAAGAGGAATGACCAGTTGTATTGGCGAAAGGTTACCAAAGAGAGAAAACATATTAGTCAAAAAAAATCAGTCGATAAACAAATGCACAGGTTGCAATATATAGAAGCCACAAGTTGGTGGAGCAAACATAAAAATGCATCTAATTAATGTATTAGAAAACAAAGAAGATTTTTAAGCAAATGAGAAAAAGTGTAAACACACGAGGATAATTCAATTTCATCTTAACTAGTTTTTTAATGTATGACTATCATAATCGCCGAAGGTCTTTGAATTGGCAAATCCCTGATATTCATGGCAATGTAAAATTCTTATTTCGGACTCCTAATGGTCCTTAAAAATTTGTAGAAAAATACTTTTTTATAGGTGTCTTCTATAGTATTCTATAATAGTCATTTTATTATTCGTCTTGTTATAACATCTTTCTATTTTCATAATATATTTCTATAGAATACAATTGTAAAACGAGAGACCAATTGTACATTCTTATCGATGCAATTGGGAACTTGGTATGAGAAAGCTGCTTTCAACAGTGGGAGCCTCAACACGGAGAGATGATAAACAATTTGCAGGCCCCTGAAATAATCGAATAAAAAATATCTATGTCGCCTAAGACAGTGTTGAAATAGCAAATTGCGAATAGTATGAACAGTATTGTATGTAGTTGTTGAATTAAGATCTCTCAGGAGGAAAAATAGCAGGGAACTTTATCAAAAGCAAAAAGTAATGTCTAGGTGAAATTAGTCAATAGATGATATGCATCCCTGGCGTAATCCCTTACTGCTCTCTAATCACCCAGGAGTAACACTTATATAGAGTTTGGGTTTCTTATTTATCAGTGATTTTTTAGATTGTGTCGAGGTTACATTTAGCTGATCGTAATGACGGAAGATTGTAGTCCAAACTCAAAGAAATTTTAAGTTAAATTATTGTTCCTGAGGTTCGATCCAAAAAATTTAATGAAATCGTAATCGCTTGGGGATTAGTGTTTACCTATATAACGTTTTTAGAAAATTATGTAAACTCTGTAGGTTACTTCTAAACTAATTGATCCAAACCGCCTATATTTGATAAGAAATCAGTCTATATGAGATAGTAGCTGAAAACAGTTTCAGCTACAGAATATGAAAGTCTTTTATCAATGGCGATAATTTGCACAATATCTAAAAACTTCAACATAAAACTTAACAAGAAAAAAGACAAAATACAATATTTTAAAGAAATCTGAATTTGGCGATGTAGAATCTGATTTTTGAGAAGAGTAAAATCTCTTTATGGTTTACTGCTGACAATTAAACACAACACACTCTCGCGTTTTGTTGTGTTTACATGCGGCCCTTTTATGATGTTTTTGAACTTTCAAATCTCTGAATTGTTTATCTCAACCTATTGTAGCTTCAACAAAGTTTGTACTAAACCATGACCTCTGCTATCACATATACCTGTGAAAGGGGAATTTTTCTATAACTTAAAATAGTTCAAACAATCGGACTTACGATCTAGCTTTATTCTATGCTTATAATATCATAATCGGGAAGAAAGGTTATGTCAGCAAAGTGTGCATTGCCTACCATCCAAATATTATTCGGCTAATTGTTTGGCATTTATGAGCGGAGATAATACGAGATATTAATAAAGGTGATACAAAGGTAATATTTCAGTTTTCGAAAAAGGAAGATGAAGCTTATTACATACCTCACTGTATGGGACACGTGCTGAATCTTGGTAAGTAGCATGGATTCAATATGTAAACTCCTGCTGCCGTTTAGGTCACCAACAGGCAGAATAACATATTTTGAGATTGATGGATAGAATCTGCTGGTTTCTATAAGCATAATATTATATAACAGCAATATAGCATCATATAACAAACAATAAATACTCATAGTTGCACAGGTAAAAAATGCCACAGGTTTTGCAAAAAATAGGAGCTACACACATTCAGGTGAGCAAAACCATTAAAGCTCGAGCTCTTTCTTCAATTATCTATGAGGATTTTTAAGAAATGAGAAAAGTGTAAACACAGAGGAACTATTCAATTCACTACGTTTTTTAAAAGAGATATCAATATATAAGTTTTGATTTGCAAAATCCGATATCAATGGCAAAAAATTTAAATCGGTCAATCGGTCCAAATGGCCAGAAATTCTCGCACCAAATTCATACATTTTGATGTCTATTGTTCTGTATTAGATGTATTTTATCTGTATGAGGTCTTATCTCGGCCATTCTCAACACATAAATTCTAAAAAACAAAAATAATAGACCATTGACTATTCAAACAGCCGCCACAGGAACTTGTGTAAGACAGAATATGTCCTTGCTTAAACAAGCTCAGACGAGAATATAAAAGGAAATGATAAACCAATTTCAGCGCCCTGTATTTTTTCAAAACACCAAATATAATCAATGCAGTACAGTTTTTATTATGCAAATTAGAAAGATAACAGTATTGAAATGCTGTTGATAATTAGAATTATTATAGGGACAAAACTAGAACTTCAAAGAAAAAGTATGTCTTGGTGAAAAAGTCAATATGAGATGAAGCTTCCCTGGAATCTCTTACTGAAGCCTGCCAAAGGGACCTATAAATTGGTCCTTTATCCACGTGTATTAGAAAGGGTGACAAACAGGACAGTATACCGATACGAAAGATTGGTAGTCGGGCAAACAAAGAAGGTTTAAGAAGAATAATTGTTCCCTGGTTTAGTGATCCATAAAAGTAAATTTAATATAAAGATCGAGAATGCTTGCATATTGTTTGTTAGATTGAGAGTTGTGTGTTGTAATATTTCTAAACTTAGTAAAGTTGAAAGAAGTCAGTTATTGATAAAGAGTCTTGAAAAATCAGTATTGACAAGGATCAATATGTATTAAGTATAATTACAATGGCTGAAAAACCGAGAGCGAGTTAAAGAAAAAAAGACAAAATAAATGGAGCTGAAGAAATCTGTGAATTTGGGAATAATATTAAGTCCCGGCTTTAAAATGAACTGACAAGAATCTTGTTTGAAAAGGGTTAGACATGTAAACACAGAAATGTCTTAGGTGTTTATTAGGTGGGAGCTGGTCTCTTTTTTGTGTTTATTTTATGAAACTTTCAATATTGCTGAGATTGTTTACCTAATCCTATATGTAGCTTTACAAGTTTGTACTAACCATATCTTGTACACAAGTCACCTGTGTAAGTGGAGAATTCACGGTGTATCTCTTATTCTTCTAAACTTAAAATAGTTATGAATCGACTTAGAGACTACTTTTAAAGCACCAAGTTACAATTTATATATATATACTGTCATAGCATCTTACACGCAGTTACCTAAATAGAACTTCTATTACTAAGGGCTAGATTAATGCGTGATAAATGTTTATAACTTGGAAGTTTAATTATGTAACATTAAATAGATGAAAAGTAAGCTGATGTAGAACCTTTAGATAGTATCGGTGTTCTAAAGAGTAAAAATTTAGGTAAAACAATCCCTTTCGAGTGATCACAATACCTTTCTTAGTTTTTAGACACTGTTGTTTCTGTTCTACTCTGTACCCAAAGAATAATTGTAGAAGCCCGTTTTTTTCTTTTTTTTGTACGTAATTTCTAATATATTCTACACTTTTTAACAAGTAAATCACAATTAAAAAGGACAATGTATGCTTGGTTTTTTATTACCGAATATATTTTAATAATGGCTCCGGATTTTATATAAATTTATATACCGTTGTGCTTTATTTATCTTTTATTATATATTTAACTTAAGATAAGTATTACAGTAGGATAGAACTATTTATTTGGCATTCTGAAAAAGGGGAGACGAAAGAGTTTGTATCGTAAATATTTAATTCAATAATCAAACTAATCCTTGAGTGTGTATTTGTCAAAATTTTATTGTAAAATATTTAGATACAATTGGTTACATATTTTTTATTATTTCTAGATGATACGAGATTCTTGTTATGAAATAGTATTAAGAAAAAAATGTTGAAAATGCTGTGTTATAATATTAAAGATTAAACCTGAAATAATTATATTAATATATGAAATGGAATGAAACTACATTCAGGAAAACTTATTTATTTTTATACTAATCAATACTCATTGTCATTCCTCACTAGTAGAGACAAATAATACCTATAATGAAGTTTGTACTTATTATTAAGTATTAAGGCTATGTAAGGTAAGTCTTAAATTTATTCAAAATTGTATATATTCTAAAATAATGGCTATTTCAACTTCATTAACATTCCTCTGTGAGAGTGGCACACCTATTTCTCATCAACTCATAGCTCGAAGGGAGATACCCATTAAAGGTGCCAGTCCAGGGCCTTGATGAAACGGGAGACGATAATTCACAAACTAAAAAATAATGCAGTGGGTCGTTGTAATCACTGATAAACGAAGGTTGATTGACACACATCAGGAAATAACTTGGTTTATAAACAGGTTCCACAATCAATAAATTCTATTTTGCAGAAATTCACAAGAGCGTGTTATTAACTATTACTCCAGCATTATCTTCAAAATAAATAAGCGACACTAAGGAGACAGGAGGGAGACGAAAAGCGTGAGCGACATCTGGCGATGCGCGAGAAAACTTACAGAAAGGAAAAGGAGAGAGGAGACGTAAAGAGATAAAAGAAAAGACAGGGAACTATCACGAAGAACGAGAGAGAGAGAGAGAGAAGAGCAGAGAAGAGAGGAGAGAGAGAGTAAGAGTAAGAGAGAGAGAGAGAGAGCTATTAGAATAAAATTAATAAAATAATAGGTATATCTACAATATATTAATATATTGTGGATAAAACTCTATATAATTGAAGATAAGTTATAAAATATAGGTATATATAATTAACATATTATTATAATATATATATATATATAATTTATATTATTTAATATACTGTTATATATTGTTTGAAACTATTTCTTTTAATAATTAAAAGGCTAATTAATATATTATATAATAAATAAATTTTAAGTATATTATAATAATATACTTTGGGTTAATATAGGTAATGAATATTATTATATATCAATACTATTAATATATTAATATATATATATGTAATAATAAAATATATATTATATATATTTATATACATTAATATTATATACTATCTATATATAATTAAATAGTATATATATTAAACTATATTTGTTATTATTAAGTCCTTTAATTATAGTTTTATATCTTAGTTCATTATATAATGAGTCAGAGTGATATATATATATACGTTATATTATTGTATTATTTAATATGTATATAGTTTATATAATTAAATATATATATATAATATATATAGTGCTAATAATATATCGTATATTAATACTTTAATATATTCTTACTATATTATTATTACCATATTTTATATGGGTTTAAATCTATTATTTATGATACTTATATATATATATATATATATGGGAATTAAACTAGTTAGCATAGGGTAGTATATTGACTCTAGATTATATACCGGGAGATTATGAGATGCTTTCTAACTACTATTAAATTATACTCATATAATTAGGGATGGTCATGAGATTATACTCTGCCTAATCGGCCATTTTGCACGATTATTGTGATTGATGAGTCCGGACGTAGTACCTCCTCTTTTTATTGCATGGCTATAATACGGTAACGTATAACTCAGAATATTACTTACTATTGTCCCGTTTAAAAGACTTGATTTAAGGAAATACTTCTACTATTAACTTGCATAAGCCTACTTTAAATCATACAGTATTATTTAGCTTATAGTGAGGTCATCATTGTTTTAATTCACTTATACTATATTGTTAATTTATTGTGTTGTAGAGTGTCTATGGCTGATATTTAAAATGTGCTTTGCTGCCATATTTTAATTTTTTATTAAATGTATCTTTGTATATATAATATATATCTTTAATCATTTTTAATTAAAAAAAAAGAAAAGAAATGACAAATAAATTGAGTATATATAGAACACATTATATTTTAACTATATATATAGTACCGATTATAGTTATAACTACTGCAACTAGTATTTAAAGTTCAATACTCTCAAGGTGCAATGTAGAAACATAAGAATTTCAACACAATTTATTACACCCAGCCCTACAATATACGTGTATGATACGGGAGTATTTACATACACACATGGCCGCCAACCGATGTATAATTACCGAGATACATGCATCCAAAAAATTAGTGCAAAAAATAAATGAGATGGCCGCGCCAACGGTGGTTTATGTATAGCTGCAACCAACTGCTCGCAAAGCACGCGATGTGTAGATGTACTTCATCACCAATTAGTCCTTTTTCCCACAGAATGGGTCATATACACTTCTTTGGAGTGGTGGATAAGCTAAATATATTGATTGAGTTTTTATTATGTCGACATTCATATATAATATACTATTAACAGAATAAATAGATTTATTACATCACTCTTAAGTTTTATAGGGTTGAGTGGCGGCGATGTGTTTTAGTTCTGGGCACTAATCTGTCTGATAGTAAAACTTGCTTACCATTTAAGTGGGTGTTAACACTCTTCTCCACTTACTAGTCGTGAGATTTATATCTTAAGTGTATCGGAAGCCTTACTTGCACTCATAAAACTTACCATCAAACTAGTCTTGAAAAATGTGAGGTAAAACATAGTAAATTAAGGGGTTTACACTTTCTGGTTGTATGCAGGCGAATTTATGGTATAGCACATCTAAAACCCATCCCTAGATGAGATGCTGGTATACCCTGGTTTTGTTTTTGATTATCACACTATAATACTGTCTCACTTGTAGATGTTCTTACTTCTATCAATATTTAGAATAAAAGCCAATATTATTCCTTAATAGTGCTTTTCCCCAGCAAAAGTAAATATTTACTTAGGTTGGAGATCCAGCACAATATTCTCAACGGGTAATCCTAAGCTGAACCAGTGTCGAACAGCTTTACCATGTGGTGAGAACCGGAGTTCAATTTCACACATCTGTGAGAGGTATTCACCTCTTGTGTATTAGACCAGAGTTGACCTCCGTTAATTATTAGGTTCTAGACTTGTTTGTTTTCAAGATCAGTAATTTAAGACTTTGTTTTCGGTCCGATTATTTTTTTTGCGAGCTTTAGGGGGTCATATTCATGAGAGTATCTCGTGTACGCACAGGGCACGAGCCAGTACGGGCTAACTGTAGCCACTTGATTTCCAAAGGTCCTTACTCCCGTATTCCATGAAGCCTTTTATCCTTGCACTTAGCTGCGGTTACCGTTGAAAGTTGCGCTCGTTTATTTCACTATGTCTCACTGGAGCTTTGGGTTTTTACTCACTTATCCTATGGAATATTTTATTATCCATCGTTCAGACATCCACACTTTATAAGAAAGCCGCGTACCATGGCCCTGCCATTTACATTTCCCCTAGCAGGCAGGATCCTATTGTCGAAGTTTCTTGAAGCCGGTTATCGTCACGTCACTCAGAACATTACTATAGCTAAATTAGTTGGTGGTATATTCTGTCATGGACTGGGATCCAATTTAAACCCCAGCCATCCAAACCAGTATGAAATGCGCGCCATGTCTGGGGTGCTAAGCCATCTCCATTGAATAGGCTCTTGGCTCGGAATGATGAATGGTTGTGCAACTATATATACTCGTTCGAAATCCAAAATTTAACACGAAAAAATTTAAAACACTCACTAATAGGGTCATGAACTATATAAATAAATAAAATAAACCTCACTACTTCACTATATAAACATTCACACAACAAAACTACGAACCCGCGCACCGAGATGACATTTAAATTAATGAATTCCTCATTGTTCGCTAAATGTGAAAAATCTCTTGCGTGATACTATATATATAATAATATTATTAGAGTATATATATTTATATATATAAATATATTAATATATATATTATTCACTTTACATATAGTATGTATATATAATTTAATATATAATATAGTACAATTTATAATATATTATCTTTAATTTATTATTAAACCATCTTTATCTTATTCATATAATCACGTCTAAATTATATATATTACGTTAATTAATTAATATATTTAATTAATTATATATATATAATTTATAACATATAGATTAATACAATATACATATTATAATATATATATATATGATTATATGTATATATATATGATTATAATATACTTATAATTTTATTAAATAGAGTAGTACTATATATAGTATCTAATATTTCATAAAATGAGTATCTCTATATACTATGTTATATAACAATAATCTTATATTATTATACTTATTATGAGGTTAATAAGTAACGATGACAGGGGCTGTGGTGTCGTTGCCCTCTATCATGAGTTTGACATGTTCATATGTTTGCAACCGCAGTTGTCTATTTTTTTTATCATATATAATCAAACGAATACTCATTTAGTAAACTTTTAATTGATTTTGTTAAAGAAAACTTCCCATTTACTCATAATACTATAACTATATAGTAATATACATAATGCTAAAAGTCTTAGGAGTTTTATATTATGAATTATATCATATAGGTAAGGTATAAGTAGGTCTATAATATGTACAGTCATTATATTAATTATTATTTATATTATATATCTATAATATATATACTGAGTGTAATCCTTAATATATTAGATACTATTAATTATATATATATCAAGAGAAAATACAATCATACGTATAAATCTTTAAAACTAATTTATTTTTCATTAATTACTGTAATTAGTTTATACTATATATCTTATTATTTATATATTTTTTTATGAATATGATTATATAATAAGTATAACACCTAGCGTATATGAGACGTCGATTCTTTTTTATTCATCACATGTATTTGACAATTAATAATGCAACTTTTCTCCCTTAACGTAGCTCTATCGTAGTAACTACTGAAATTAAATATATTTTTGAGATTGTTTAATACGACTTTAACATTTAGCCAAATCTATGGAGGAGACACGCGCGTCCATGGTCATTATGGCATTTGTCGACTAACTCAGTTGTTGCATAAAAATTAACGATATACAGCAAAAAAATATTCAGTATCGTTTTTAAATTTTTTGTATTTTAATCATGTTCTTATAGTGGATGTCGGTCATTTGCCGATACCAAAGTTGGCTTAGTTACATCAACTTTCACTGAAACAGAAATAAGAATATTCATATATATATATATATATAGTATAGTAATATATTAATTATATTTTAATAGATATAATATTAATATATATATATATTTATATATTAATGTATATATTAGTAATTATATATATATATATATATATATATATTATAGTAGGGTAGTATATATATATATTTTTATTATATAAGGTTATATATACATAGATAACTTATAACTAGTATATAAAGAGAAGGGCCATTTGCTAAGAACTACTAACTACTAAACTAACTAACTAACTATGATATATATATACATATATATAAGGAAATCAGTACGGAGTATGCACTTACTCAGAACCGTAATTACTGTATTATTATTTCTATTACATATACTTTATTACGTATTATATTCACTATTCACTATACCTAAAATAAACTTTTACCTTATAGTTATTTTCAAAATAGAGCTTTACTCAACTCGTTTTCCTCTATACAGCGATCAAAAAACTTTATAAGCGAGATAGTAGTATCTGATCGCGTTATCAAAATGCTCTATGTTAGTTTTGAACTATTGAGGATTATTGCTCTTCTTATTCTTCGTCTATTATAAATCTCACTTCTCTTATTTACGTCCATATGCATTAGGGAGTAAGGAGCGCTACACAATGCAGTAGCATTCGCAAATAGAAAACGGAAGGCGCAGTAAGGAGAGCCTACTGACAGAACCATGTCGGAAAAAGAAAGGCCCAGCCTTATAACACTAGCCTCCGTAGCTACTGTGTTATGCGCACATAATGCTCGATGTGAAACCTCTGCCCACAGGGCATCAAGAAAATGTGCCCACTAACCTCAGAGTCTTTCATGGGAATCCACAACTGGTTAAGCGACGGAACACCTTATCACTATTGTGTTAAAACATCGGTCCCTAAATGTAAAGTGATTCATTGGACTTTAATGTCGACCCCTAATACCTCCGAATCTATCAAGCCTCACCATAACTTTGCATTTTGTGCAATATATTTGCATACCTTTGCCTCCTTGCGGAGTCAGTCTTCCTTAATACTAGATGCACCTGTTATTAGTCTCTGCTCTGCACTAACTCATACATGTTTATCTCCTCCCTTCACAGACATTCTGTTGCAAGTCCCGAGACTCTATAATCTACACCATCTACTCTTCGGTTCTGAATAAGACGCGCAGTAATTATTGGTTGCGTCACACAAACACAATGTCTTCCCGCGAGGAAGAGAAAGATGGTAAGGCAATAATTTCAGTGAGCATGAAGCCCATAATTCGGAAGGGGTTGTTTACTTATATGATCAACACTCTCTTGTTTCAAACTTATATATCCATAAGCCCCTATAATACTCAAGACCGAATCTATCATTTCATTCCTTTCTGCTTTTTCCAATTGACCATGAGAAATAGAACGGACAACCATCCCTCACGACTACTATTCAATTTTAATTGCTCTTTTTCGCATCGACTTCTTATACTCCCCGCCTTTTCTTTAGAGCACCAAATACCACGAGGAGCATCGGTCTCATCTCTCTCACAAACAGTCATTCGTTTCATTATCAGTAAAATATCTTCATTTTCTACAACACCTTTTAGATGGTCGAGTGCTCCCGCTAAGATTGCTCTCATCCTATGATGCCGATCTGTTTTTATTTTTTAAAAAGATGGTATCACTTATTATCACTTCAAATAAAACCTCCTTCTCTTTAAACGACCATAAAACCTTCAAAAAAAATTTAATTTATTCGTACTCCCCATTCTTCTAATGCTATACGATGAAATTTCAGAGTGATTTCTGTGTATACACCTTCAACTAGCTACGTTCATATGGTCTTATCAATGATTGCATTTAGTCCCATTACGAATTTTCTTCAAACACCATTTGGCAATTCCACTAAGCTGGAAGGATGACGAAGAGGAGCGTCGTCTTTGGGTAGGGTTGACACGACGCAGTAATTGTGATACGCTGAACGCATTGAACTTTAGAACTATATATACCTCTTATTCCCAGACCATAGTCTCTCACTACATACAATAACACAGGAAACAACATACCCTCAAGTCATAAAGAACTCTAGCGCACTCAAGACTTAGTCCCTTTACATTCAGCACGATTTTAATCCTGTGCAACAGCAACCTTTCCTGCCGGATTCACAACTTTACCTGACTCACTCTGCATCATCCGTTTTCCCTTCTCATCCAACACATAGCCACTAAATATTTTAAAACTCAGACACTTGCTCCAACTGCTCACCATCTAACTATAACTTATACACTGAGGACTGTCCTCACTCACAACCATAACCGTTACTCTTATCTATCGTTTAACTTTTCATCCCCTCCTTCTTACACACGCCTGCCAAATGATCGTCTAATCAATCCTCTCAAACACTCTCTTCAGGCGACCAACGGATCGGAGGGAAGAACATAATCTTATCAATTCTACGTTCCATTAGGAATAAGTTCGGGTAGGTGCTAGCCCTCCACTCTATCTCCATATGCGCGTACGCGCGGGAGTCAGTATCTTAAATAACCACCATATGTTCTTGCGAGTGCGAATCGCCCGAAAGAACTCTTACCAGTGGAATATTATCTTTATCGACTAAACCCCATCCATATGAGAAAAATTTGAGAATAACCTAAGAGTACGATTCGAATAATACACAACCCAAGTTCTACTATATCTTCCGTCTATTAATCCTAAAGAATCAAATCATCGCTCAATGTGACATCACCTATATTCTACTCTCTTAACAGCTGCTTACGTTATTATCTAATCGTTCTCCACTTCACAGGCGAGTACTCTTTAGATTCGGCATTCAGAATAGTCATCCTACACCAACACAATAATACTGCACTAATTTCTACCGAAATGCATGACCATAAGGAATGAAAGCCGATAGCGTTAACTACTTATTTAACAAATTAATCATCATGATCTTCACTGTCCGCCTCCTGTAGTGTAAATTCGCAGTGAACCTTAAGAGTAAATAATTTATTCATTTCATTCATCATGGTCCTCAGCATGCGTGCCTCTGCTCAATATCACATATGTGAATATCAATTTGTAGTCTAAATGATATTTGAGTCATCACATCCCCTTCGTTGTATTCCTTAACACCTCATCTCATTGCAACTAACAGACGCAACCGTTTTGTTTATCTTATTACACTCAAGCTTCAGAACCCTCAGGCTTCACTCGACGCACACTTTCGACCTACATATACCAGCATACGTAATCCGATTCGCCATAGCAAACTGACAACATAAATATCTCTTATTCCCGAACTAATATTAGTGTCTATCAGTTCCCTCTTGTATACCTTACCCTGGTCTCCATTCACGCGAGAGTATATTACTTCGCCTCTCTTCCCCACGCTCCAATACCCATGGAACTACACAAGTACTATACCCCTCCACATAAATTCAGCATTTATCTACCACTATGGCCTTCTTATAGTCTTCCCTAAATCCTTCCATATACATTTCATTTCTCCACATCTGGGTCGGGCACTGCCGATTGTAGCGGGGCTCGCTGAGATCATCAAGCCGATTATCAACTAGTATCTTGCAATATGCTTATCAAGCCCATTGCAGATTTACCGAGTTACTCCTCTTTGTTCCTTCTATTGCCATTTCGTCTTCATCTTCTATGTCCCATCATTTAACTCCTCCCTTACTATAACACTATCATCGCCCAAAAATACCTATGTCTATCTTGCTACCATCAAAACCACACCAGCGCCCATGCACAGCCATAACGGCATCTACACCTAGGAACAGTCTATTTTCCAACTCTAAATCCTCGTTAATTATTTTGCGGACAGTATAACTCTAACGAAGCCTCGATTCTTTCCAGTAGGCTTACCCTAACACAGCCCATTTTTCAGTTCTAGTCTGCGAGTCTAAATAGTCACCATCATATTCCATACTCTCCTACGCTTCTCATTCCCTACCTCTCATGTCCTCATGTTATACCTTGTCTGCACGGCTATCTACTCAGAAGAGCTCCTAATTCGCCTTGTATGGTACCTCATTCATCCCGCCCTTATGTCTATTCAATAGCTGTTTCTCTAACAATTTTTTTTATCCTTGAATCTTTAGCAATTGATCCCACGCGAACGATATTGCTCATCGTTGATAGTAGTGCTTTGATTAAGGTCCTTTATCACTTGATAGGTTCAATTCATCCAAGCATCTTTCCTTTTGAAACTATCATCATGTTTGCTTTTAGTAACAATTCAAAACCACGTCGACTTGCTATTGTATATAAGACCTTTAAGTAACCGCTTTCTTCATTCAACCTAGTTCAGTCAATTCCACCAATTATCGCTTGAGTACTAACAATCATCTTATATCTTCCTTATCTTAAATTAAGAACGACTATACCACAAAGCATACACAGAGTGGTCCACATTTGGCTGCGTACTAAAATGCTTGTTATCCTTCATTTGCCTCAATGCATATGTTAGTTATACATGTATTAATCTCAACACTCGATTCTACTATTCTTTCACAATAAGAAAGCTACCACGATTTACTAGCCAGCGCATCTTACATATCCTTATTACCTTGTTTCTTGTTACATTGTTCTCTTAACTTCTCAATACTTAATTCAATTTTACCTTCTGATATTTCCATATTTTGAGAGTATTCCATCCTGTACACAGTACTTTTCCCTCGCATTCCACAAATGTTCTCTCTTCAACGCAACTTAATTTTACCATAGAACATATTAATGATCCGATATCCCATTCCTAAAACTCCCACTGATTTAACATCCACACAAACATCAAATTCACTATGGAACTCTCAATTACTCCCTTCTTTAACCACCCTAACACAAAATCATCAATAACACTTTTCACTTCGAGATTAAACTCATACTCTTACCTAACCATCCATCTAGTATACTTATGGAATATACTCTTCGTTCGCTTTAATAGAAAGTCATGGTACTTTAATACTATCACAATACCGCTTTCTTCCTCATATCACAGAAAGTCCCATGGCGTCTGGACATTCCTACCATTCTATTTCATTTTAATCTCTCTCAGCACCTCCAAGAATTTCTCCTATCAGGAATAGGTTTCCTTTATAATTCACAAAATGCTCACTCCTTGCCTATTATATTAGAAATGTATAGGGAAAGAAACCCTTTCCATCCTCGGAATCTCTTTTGTGTGATCACTCTCACACTCCACCACCACCTTTCGGTCCCCCAACACTATCAAATACTCGCAATAGCTCCTAAACTCCCACGCCATAGGCAAGACTTTTCACATGCACTGGTGTAAAAAGCAAACGGTATCCCTGAAGTGTCAAATATTTCCATTCGCACCCGCCATCTAGAATACCACAGAGGCATATTCTATTTCATGTATATCCAACAAAGTCGTACTCTTCGCTTCATCTTTTTTTAAGAGGACTATCCTCGTGTACAAATGTATGATCATCCTTCAGGAAGCGTAACACAGTTGGTCAGTAATGATTGCATGATACGACTGAATGATCAAATATTCGCTCCACAACCAACCATACAATATGGTGCACAACAATCACTTTTGAATTTAGGATACCTTTGCAAACCTTTTTTCTCAGAGAACACTAAACTTTAACCAGCATATACGAAGATTAACTAGGAACTGGCACACAACAAAGATGCTATTCATAGCCTTTGTATACCACAGATTTGCAAATTTCTTCATACCAAAAGTAGTTGTTTTGGCTTTATCGAGTCTCCACTACCTTCTCTCTCTCTACACAATGCTATTTAATTGTTGGTCTCTACACCAGCGGACCACACACACAATTTCACACACACACACTTAATTTCAGCCGAGTCCATTCATCCTTATTCATGGTGAGCCTTATGCTCTGCTTCCAGTCATCAGCGAGCTTAACACTTAATATTATTGTTGACCACCTTGACCTCAAACATACATCCATCACCTCCTCTCCTCTTCTCCGGCGAGACCATTTATATTCCTCTGTAACTACTTGGTCCCAATGATACCCCAGTAAATAAGGAACATTCGAACTACAAATACAATATTCGTACGAAAATATATTAAGAAGACGTTTACTGGCGACCCTTACGACCATCCTCCGAGGCGTGAATCAAGCATTCCTACACACAGATTGGTATGTGTAGTCTCAGGGCAGCTCAACAGCTCCAACTACACCACCGCTGCCTTAGTCCTCGATCTGTCTACGACAATATCTCAGCATATAGGAGGACCATCTTATCTGAATAAATGTTGGGGCAATTCTTCTCTCTCCCCCACACACAGGGATATAATGCTGAGTAGTTAGGGCAATGTCTGTAAAAGGTTGATGATAATATTCTAGAAAAGAGGGTGTGTGATTACATATATACATCATGTTGTAAAATCACTGAATATAATGGACATAAATGCGTGGGGTTAAGTAATTCAGTATTGCATTGGAGGATGTAGTTGTTGTCTAATAGAATTGAAAACGCCATTAAATATTGAGAAAAAGAACGTTCTACTCTCTATTTTAATACAAAATGGGGGTGTATCATATATAGTTTTACATCGGTCTTCGGTCTTCTTCAGTGTGCGAAGTACTTCATCGTGTAATACTCACTCCGTCACTACTATATATGGCATATATAGTTATGCACACTAATGTATTTATAGTGCATTTTACAATATTATGGAATTAACCTTATGTAAATCATAGTAAATCAGATACTATATTATATATTAATGACACAATTAGCAGTAGTGTATATCAATAAATCTAATATAATTATATTCTTTATATATATATAGATTATCTATTAATATCTATAATATACACATGTACTTCAGGTTATAGAAATGTCTAAGAACCATTTAATGAATTTAATCAAATTATTTTATGTTGATGACTTTCTGTGGGCCCTCCTCCAATCAAATTAGTATCGGTGAGTGAAGCACACACCGGAACAGGAGAAAAGTTAGATAGTAAATAATACATAGACCTAAAAGTCGAGATAAGAGTCAACAACAATCCATGTACCTACACACCTCCTTTATTACCCTATATATGCGTAGTTATAAGGTATAGCTCTACTCTATAAGCTCGCAGTCGAATATAAATCCACACGGCCCAATGATGCTTAATGCATAACACGGGAGTCTCTAGCGTACATGAAGAGTAGCGCCAACCCAAACATGTGGCAATATCTACGTATGTCCAATGGTTGGGGTGTATCAGATCCCCATGGTACAAGAACTCGATAAGACAAATACACGCTATGGACCACGAAGCCCATTGACCAAAAACCCCGCTCCATTCCACATCTCACTTAAAATTATGCATCCTTTCTCTTCTCGCCTATTCGCACAACTCACATTCCCTCCTCCTCTTCGGTCTCATTTTCCTGTTACGACATTCTTTCCTACAAATCCAAACATTTTAATCTTCTTCTACGGGTTCCTCACAACTTCTGTTCCACAGGAGATAGTAAAATTCGAGTATATATATTTCCAACACTGAACCCACTTAACCACTATAAGATACTATCATCCGTGAGTTATAACCAAAAGGATCCGTATCTGCTATTCTATCATCCTTGTTCCACTCAGGAGCGACATATATACCAAATGTATTTCTCAGTATGTTAACTTCTTTTTTATTCTCTCATTTATCTCTTTCCTTCACACCACCCATTACAACCCCCTCCATTACACGGTTTCACCTGACCGAACTACGACTATACGCCGGCATTTTCGATATTGCCTCGAGTTTATTTCAAAAATCAATTAACTATGAAATGGAGGAGCGAATTCATTCCTCCTTTTATCAATTCGTCTCACACCTATCACCATTCCCTTTTGATTTGAGATTGCGCGTTCACTATCGCCTGATCATCACACTCTGTGCTTTAGATTCTATAATCATTCTCATACTTTATGTTACTCAACGTGAATCACTAGCTAATGCAACATCTTACACAATCGGGTAGAATCAACATACCACCTCATCATTCATTGCTACACGAGCCCGAAGGCGCACTCAACACTTAGTCCCTTTTACATACCTCCACCAAGGATTTAATAGCACGACTACCTTCCTACATTTTTCACAACTTTTTCATACCTAACACAAAACTTTCCATAACGCAGCTCGGCGTCTTTTATAATGGCACAAGCCACTATATCGTATCAAATTAATAACTCCAGTTGCTCCATCGATCACCAACATAAACCTCCCGCAGCACACCTTGACAAATATGGTCAGGTGACAAACTCTTACCATCACTAGTTTAACTCTTGTCTGCATTACTCGTATAGTTTGACAGACTTAGCGAGTTTTGCTCAGTAGGCTTCAGACAACATTGCATTACACAGCGGCTCGTTCATACACACAGCCCTTCAATCATATCCTCTCTGAATTATTATGTCAGATAAAAGAGAGGCATTTTTAATCATGGTCTCTAGGAAAATTTAATTGTTGCCTAAACGAAAATTTATTTCTGGCGGAATGTTTCCTCAGTATGATGTCTTACCAATCATTTTGCCTGAAGAAAACCAACAAGCGATGAAATGACACCGTGTCTAAGAGTTGTACACTTTCATTGACATAAAAAAGAAACTTAAAACAGACTATCTTATATTTAATAACAGCCTATGCGAGGCTACTAACTTCGCTTTCTTTGAGAGTTCTAGGCATGCCTAGTGGAGGGATTAATTATTCGATTAGAGGGCTCATATGACATCAACAACTCACTTGGGGAGAGGACTGAGCGGTGATTAGTATATGCTCTCATATATAGTGTCGCACAAAACACACGTTTAACTGCTAATAAAATACGTTTATATACACTACCCTTCCGATGACAACCGCTCCACAAAGCAGAAGCGAGTATGTCTCATGTTTATCCTTATTTAAAATAAGGTTAAACCTTTTTTAGAAACATCCTCATAGTAGAGCCAGGAGGAGACGGAATCTATTTAACTTACTCCAGCACATTATGCAATGCTTTCGTACCGTCGTCAGAAGAGGACTTTTGATAATCCATTGGGCATACATTCACCAAAAGAGAGGAAATGTTTTTAAATATATATAAAGTGATTTATAAATTTTGTGTCAATCAAGATAGAAGAGGCGAGACTCCCTTTCCCTTTTAAATAAAAGAAATGAGTTAAAGGTAAGTATTTCATAACTTTTTTTTAAATATAATTGTAAATTTTTTTAATTTTTCAAGATTAATGCTTTACGGTCATCATCATCAATGCTCTCTTATTTGAAACACACACGCACTCAAACACACAGATATATATATATTATAGTATATATATATTAATATATATTATATTATATAATATATATATATTAATATTATATTATATATAATATATATCAATAATACTGAGTTATAATAAACATAATTAACATATTATAAACATTAATGACTTCACTTACACATAAATCACATTATATAAGGCCAGTTGTTATATTTCAAGTAAATTACTCCACTAATTCATCATTACCTTTTGCAAACTTTTGATTCCTTGTATTGGCAATAATTTCAAGTACACAAGTTTAACTTGTTTACCACTTGATACTTTGTAATCGTAAATGTAATTTTTCATGGAGTAACTATGTGACTAATTGTTTATCTTCGTACTCAAAGTTTGCAGTTTCTCTAAAATAACAGCACTATCTATTGTGCCGTTACTAAATGTCCTCCGGTATAAACTATGTTATCGTGTGTTTACTTGAGCCTATTTGCGCTACTTGTCAACTTATTGTGCATCTCTGGTACTTGCAAGTACCTTTGGCATTTTTAACCTGAAATATTTAGATTTTTTTCCCACTTTCTTGTCCTATCAAGACTGTCCCAGTCAAGCAATAGTAATTAATAATTTAATTTATCATTTTTTATAATAAACGTAATTACTATAATAAATTTCATCCGTGCTTTATTTTAAAAGTATGTCATTTAAGTACAATATTTATTAAAAATCAAGTTTTATTTATTACATTAGCAATATTATTATATATATATATATATATTATATAGTAGTATTATTAATATATATACCTATAATATATATATTATAATATTAATTAATCACCTATATTAGTTTATTAATAATAACCTATATTAAGTATTCATTCAAGGCAAAAATCCTCAATATCCCCAACAATAGACTTAGTGGTGTAAAAGAAGTATGCGTAAACATGTACCAGAAACAGAAAAAGTATGTAAGAAGAATACAACTGACACAAGTCGAGTATGAGGATAGCACAGAGAGAACCCTTAAGCCCTCTCTTTACAGAGACGCCATTTTGAGATCACCTTATAGTGGGAACTCGCCCAGCACAAGGTGATATAATACACATCCACCACCTAGAGGCTATTCACGGGACCAGAGAGCGACGGAACTTGCATCTCGGACTTAAATAGTTGAGAGCCACTATCGTCAAAAAATGTGGCGCGTCTATCACTCCATCTCGCCACTATTGGGCCATCATGCGAGTTTGAGGTCATATCATCCACAAAAGACGCGAGAGTATCACTACGAAAGGCGAGCGATACATAGCTGACTGGGACAATCTTTACCATCATAATCGCATCAAGTGCACTGTATTCTGTCTGCGGGGCCTACACGCGCCACACTACTGCGGTCGACGCCTGATAGGACACTTACACATACTTTCACTCCTCCATGGGAGCATCCTTTATATGTCTGACTCTAATCTTTAAAACTTTTTCGTATCATCTGAATCCTACACACAGCCACCGCATCCGAATTAAGCCATATGATTCTAGTGCACTACTAGAGTCTACTATAATCAGCAACCCAAAGCTATTATACTCTACTTTAAACTCGATATCCGATATACTATCGATTCTTTCACAACATGTTCGAACCAAATATGAGTATTTTCTCTAAACAAAGGGGACTATTCAGATTTATCTCCGTTTCTTCATTTTATCCTGCGCGTGTTGTTTATTTCGAGTAACACCATACACCCATCACCACTCCTTTACTTTTTTATAGTTTAATGACCAATGTGGGAAATCCAAATATAAAAATTTATTTTCGTGATTGGTTTTATTCTGCAACAACATCTTGCAACTTCATGTACCATCTTATTTTAATAGTCGTATCTTCGGTCCATTTAATACACTACAATTTTATTAAATCACATTCTTCTCACAAATCACGCAAACTGGACATGCACACTAACTAGATTTGTCCATATATCTGAACACATTGTACCCATGTTAGGTATATATGAGCCCTCCTAATTACCTTTTACGTATTCTCTATTATTCCAGTACTAAATCTTTCCACACTTATTAGTGAAAACCAGTTCCCGTAGCATGGAGTTTTACGAGACTGCACGCAGAGGCACGAAGGATTTACGTTTCGAGGTTTTAGGATATGATGAGGAAAAATATATTATCACCAACATAAGACCTAACGGTGTGCACTCAAGGACTAGCATTCACTTCTTCTGCACATTCTCCCCAGCGTGAAATTATATAATTGCAACATGCCCTTTGGGACACTTACTCCTGAAATGCCTATCTTACCTTAAGACCCGCGTATTTACAATAATCTGAATCACTTACGTGGCCAAGGTTTCTATCCCGCTTTCTTACGTTTCGGATCTCAATCTGAGAATATAAATACAGAGCTCTTCTAGAGCACTCTTTATAACTCTCCAGTCAGCTGTTAGTTGCAAGCGTTAATGCTAACCATCATGATACATAGCCATAAGTGGTAATACGTACACATTGCACAACCAAGAGAGACATCGACTGTATACCCTACAATCCGTTGATAACCCACGAGTTAAACCTTATTATCTCGATAGATCTCAGAAATAGGTCTGGTCATACTCGTAACGCTTAAAGACCTACACATCCGCTAGTATACAAACTTACGATATCTTTAGAGCTAAATCTCTTCTCAAAACACAATTCACTATCTGCTCTAAAACGTCTCGCTTTAGTATAATTATCCACCGCCCTACACGAAAAGTAATCCAGAGTCATTCGCTCGTATTCTTTGTATAATATTATAACGTGCCATAAGTATATATATTACTGGCCATAATCTTAATACAGATGTTATTAGTCACATAAATATATAAACAGAATACTGAATTAATGTGCACTGAATAGCCTAAATCCTATATATCATATTAATTTGTTATTTAATAATATTATTAAAATTGATCCCGTGAATAAAGTATTTATATTAAAGCATCATTGTTTAAGTGTAAACTCGCCGCCTTTACATAGATAAGATAACTACCTTATTCCAATTACTCATCTAGAGCTGATTATTTTATTTAATCCTGAATATGAGAATTTTTTTATCCTAATGTTTCCTATTGAGAATAGTTTTAGGAAATAAATTGTCCGAGGGATGTTATATTCTGGTATTGAGCTGTAATGTTTCGTGTGTGGGGGTGTGGTGTGTGTGTGTGTATGTGTGTAGGTGTGGAGGTGTGTGTGTGTGTGTGTGTGGTTGTGCTGTGTGTGGAAGCTCGGTGGTGTTAAGTTGATACGATGATAGTGTGGTGTGTGTGTTTAGTGGGTTTGAGGTGGGTATGATTGTGTCCGTCCGTGAGGTGTGTGATGGTGTTTCGTGGTGAGTGGGATGAGGTCAGTGTATTGATGGGTTAGGGTGATGTTAGCGCTCGTGTTTATATGTATGGTGTGTGTGGAGTGTGGGTTATGTAGGGAGTAAAATGTAAGGTTGCTGTTGTGTAGAGTAGTAGTGTGAGTGGTTGGTGATGGAGTTTGAGTTAGTTGGGAGTTGTGTGTAGTGGGGGATGGATGAGTAGTTGTGTAGTGGATTGGTGATTGTTAGGTGGTGTTAGCGATAAGATTGCTGCTGTGTCGAAGTGAGGTGGTAGTAGGGAACTATTGTGTTGTGTGTTGGTGGAGATATGAATTAGGGTTGGTGGTCGGTTGATGTAAGTTGTGGTGATAGGAATGTGTGAGTTGTGTGTTCAAATTGTTGTTATCAGGTTTGAATGTAGCTCGTGAGATACTGAGTTTGGTGTGTAATGGAATGTGTAGTGTGGATAGGGAGGAGGTAGATGATGAAGTTTGTGTGTTGTATGTAGTGTGTTAATGATGGTGTGGCGAAGCTAGTGTGGGTCCCTTAGTATGATTAGGATTAGTGATGTTATTGGAATTGCTTTGTAGTGTGGTCTGTGGTGGTTTAAGTTGATGTAGTTGTGTGGTTGTTTTGTGTGTGGGTGAAGCTGTGTCTGATAGAGAGATCAATAGTAGTGAGTTGGTATTGTGATCGAGTTGAGTGAGATGCCTGTTCCGGTGTTGTAGGAGAATTAGCTAGTGAGAGTTTAGATTCGACATAGAGATAAGTGGTATGATGTTGATAAGTAGTTATAGTGGCTGTGAGTGAGAGCACGGCGAATGTTTGTTGATGTTGATCGTGCCTTCTGAGACAGACGTTGGCGGAGTTGGTATCCAGAAGGTGGTGTTGTGTGTATGTGAGGTGGTTTTTAATGAATGGTATAGCTAATGCTCAGCTTGGAAGTGGGTAGTTGCTAGTCAGTTCCTTAGAGGGCTGTGTGGATAATGAGATGGGGTGAAGACTCTCAGGTGTGTGATTCTGTGTTTGTGTATATGGTGAATGACGAGATTGGTGAGAATAGTAGGTTAGATAGTGAATTATGGTTGGAGGGTATGAAGCCGTGGATTTTTGAAGATGAAAGTAGAGGATATGTGATTGTGGGTTTTGTGATGGAAGTGGAGAGTACCTATGAAATTGAGGGCATTTGTGATGGAAACAAGAATAAGGTATGAAGCTGGAGCTTGTGATGGAAGAGGAGGGTATGAAGCTATGAGCATTTGTGATGGAAGTAGATATGAAGCTATGGGCTTTCAGGTCAAATACGTTCTAATTTAATTTTATTATTTTGCAACGTATGATATTATCTTCTCTTTAAAAGTATTTATTTACTATAAAGTATTTCGAAGTATTTAATTTAATTTTAATTTTAAGAGTTAAAAGATAAATTGTTTGTTGTTACTTTTAATTTGATTCCACTTTTCAAATTTATTTGAAATCTCGTATAGAGGTGGATGGAGTATATATAGGACTAATTGTTTTTTTTTGTGAGCAATTGTGTCAGCATAAGGGTTACTTTATCATGAGGGTATGTATTTCTTTAGTTATCACTCATGGGTGTTATAAGTGTGGGGGACTATCGTGTATATAGTTATAGTATAGGTAGGGTATCGTATTTACAGGCGTTACTTGGAGTAATAGTTATGAGTTATTATAGATTCTAAATTACAATGATGTTTCAGATGGACAATCTTAGTTGGGGTGGTTTCTAGGTGTAGAAAAGATAAATGAGTAAAATGGTATTATGAATGAGGTATTGGAATTCGTATAGGAGGAGATGTTTGGTGGTTGTGGGTGGCGCCGGTTTGGAGGATTTATGAGGGGTAAATGTATAAGAAATATTACATTAGGTATCAAAGTGTACGATGCTGAGTGTGACTAGGTTTTGAATCATTTGTGCTGAAATTAAGGTAGTATGAGATGATATGGAGTAGATTCGGTCACGCGTTAAACGGTATGATATCTAAGTCGGTAAGATGTGTATTGGAGAATCAACGGGCTCGAGTGATTGGAGATCTATGATAGGGGAAAATAAAGATAATAGAGTACTAGGTAAACTAGGAAAATTTTATAGGTATGTAATACACCTGTGATAGAGTGATAGTAGAATGTATTGAAAAGTTTTGCGCTAAAAGCGAGAGATAAAGAACAAGAAGTAACATGCGAATAAGGTGCATAACTAGGCGATTTGTAGAGGACATTGCCCGTGGTGTTAATTTATTTTGTGAGGCCATAATTAAGAGGTTACTAATGGTTGTAATCATATATAAGCGGCGAGTGCACCTCTGCGTGACTCAAGGGGGAAATGAACCTTAGGTGTCCACAGTGGTGGTGCTCGGCGAGACTATATCTGATCTTTACTGAATCGGAGGTATACGTAGAGAAAATATTGTAGGAGTGAGAGTATTGAAGGGTTATACATATTACTATACGGCCCATGAAGTTTGTTTTGGCTATCACGTTAATCCATTTAACCATTCACTCACAAATAATCCCACCATTATATTTCAGCATACTCATCGCATTAAAGTGGATTATAATCACTTCCTTTCCGCTTCTTATGGTCTATAAAATCTTTTCTACAACTAAATTCTACAATCTTCTCAATAGGCATCTTTTAACATAGGAAATAAAGAGTCACTTGACTCAATTACCAGTCAAATAATTAAACTCTAGAATTCACAAATCACACTTACCAGGAACTTGTAATCTAATATACCCTAAAACACAAACGAATTACCACTGGGAATAACATCAAAAAACGGATTTAAAAGCCACGATTCTCGGAGATTGAACTTAGTGTCGTATCCTGAGAAACTTATGACTTTCGTTGCTAATAAAAAGCTGCGCCCGAGGTGGTGTGGTATATACAGAAAGAATCTAATAGATTATATACTGTCACTCATTTACCGCCCAAATACATACACGAGCAAATACCATTAAAAACAATTGAGATACTCTAAGATACTAAAGATTCAATAAATAAATAGAGAAGAAAAACAAAGAGAAAATTTTAAATTTATATTAAAAATAAAGAGAAAAAAAAGAGACATCCTCATTTTATAACAAATAATTCATAATATGAGTATATATACTACCCAATCCTGTAAAAACGCCAAATAATGAATTGTCCATCCTTGGTAAACTCATTGTGTTATGTCAACCATTTTTGGAAAAGAAAAGTCAATTTATAAAATGGAAAGGGCATAAGAATATATGAGTAATTACCAGAGGCCGACTATATATGTACCCCGATCTCTATATTAATTCATAACAGACTATACAACTCAGACGGAGTGTTATGAACACAAAATAGACCCGTAGCTACGAAATGTAGGAGGAGAAATATAGTTCTACTACTTCATTTTCATAACCGCCACTTTCAAACACTCTTAAAGATAAACCAGCGTCTGTTACTGCGAGACATACTATCCACTATAGTATTTCATATAGACAATCCCAAGCTTGCCAACGATTTCAGTGCAAATCGTTTTCGAGATTCACTCCTTTCATCTAACTTGTACCATCCCTCCGATCTTTCAGGTCATCACTCCGAACATCCCTTCCCCTTTCTCATATATCACCCTATCAAGAGCATAAATACATGTCCCCTCTTAACCATCGCTTACAATCCACAGATATTCAGATGCACACTTATTTTCCAGCTAGCTCCCATCTTAACTCATTACTAACTCTAAATCGACAATCGCTTGATTGGCTATATGTCTACTATCACTCTGCTACGGAGCTAACACACCAGAGACTACCCTGAGTGGTTAGCGGAGAAACAACAACGCATGACAGTATGATATAACAACCTTTCACTCTTAGACTAGTTATCTCATATCGTTGTCAAAACTACCTATTGTAGTTCTCGGCTCTCTTTATGAGTTCCTTTTCTTTTGACCTGACTCATTTCTTACCTCCTAGAATAATTTCTTATTATTTTATTTCTATTTCTTATTCAATATTGATCGGGTAAAGATATTACAATACTCAATAAACCTATTCCTCTTTTATTAGAGCACTCATTTTGTACCTCTACTCTTTAACCTCCTACCAAATTCACATTTTTTTAGTTATATATCCCCATTCCGTCCACTCTATCTATTATAAGGTTCTACATGGATATCTTTTACCTATATATCACCTCTTCTTACTATCATCCTCACCTTCTTTTCCGCATTGCATCTCGCATATTTTTGCTTCTCGAATAAGTCATCATAATTTCCCTTGTCACCTCTTATTTATACTATCTCATAGCCTATTCTAAATTCCTAGAGCGAAGTAGACGCATCGATTCCAATACTCTATACTATAACCGTGGGTCCCAGACTTTGGACGTATTAGCACCTCAAGGGAGAGAGACATCACCGCGACATCCACTAGATACTCATCACCGCTCACATTAAACTTAACAATGAAAAACTAATCTACAAATTTCATACTCCTTCGAGAGTTCTATCTCTCGATATACACACGTCACTTCTAATACTATCGTCATACTATACTCCTGGTTGAGATTTAACTATTCAAGATGAGATACTATAACCACCAACACCATATTAACACCTGTCAAATTACGAATAGTATAATCAATATTAAATGCGTTTATGACAGGCCGTTTGACAAATCACATAAGAAATCCTAAATACAATTTTATTCTTAATTTCTCCTCTCTCATTATCCAATCATTTGTTTCAAAATGTTTACAGATTTGATCAGAACACGGAGTACTCTAACCACTCGCGATATAACGCCAGCCCTTGAATTCTTTCCCCAATATCAATAGTTCTTCTACTCATTCCGACGCTTCACTCTTCTTCTCGACCAAAATCACAATGCAAATTTCAAGAGGTTCACCCCTTCTACTTCCCGTACAACATACCACATTCAATTTTAATAAAAAAATTTTACTTTTTCGGTGGGCCTACATAATGAGCTCCGGTTCCTTCACACCAGTTACATTTTTCCCACGGGCGAAGACCTGTCACCGACGTTGGAATAGTAAAAAGGCTCTACGTACTCACACCTTTGAACGAGATCACGTCATCCATATGCACCACATCAAATTCTTCCATCAATCCCTCGGAATATCACCGAATAAACTTAGCCTAACAGGCGACATTTCTCTCAAGTGGACAGAGACGTTTTGTACTCTGTTGCTGACACTACAACTCTCCAAGAAGTCGGGCTAATGACACAAATTCACCCCCATATTCTGATTGAAGTATATAATAAACCTAATTAGGTCCCATACTACTAATAATATAACTATACGTACGCAAGTATATAATTACTGGGTATTTATATATTGGATATTCTATAAACTATATATATATATATATATATATATATACTTTACTTATTATATATATATATACTGTTCTCAGTAATATAATTTATAAGTAATAAATATTACGCGCCTTATATGAATATTGGTTTGTGTGAGGGAATCTGAAGAGAGATGTTGAGAGGATTGGTACAAAGATTTGGAGGGTGTGTAAAAGGATGGGTTGAAAGTTACGACTGTTAGAAAGAGTAAGGTTAATGCTGTTCAGCCGCAGTGAGGACAGTCCCTCGGTGTGAAGTTATGCTAGATGGTGAGCAGCCTGGAACAAGTGACTGAGTTTAAATAATTTAGGATATATACCGGACATATTTGGACGAAACACACACGAGCACGAAACGGATGATGCCGAGTGTTGTAGTAAGTGCACGAAAACGATTTGAGCACGGGATTAGATGAAGGCTGTGTTGCAACACTTTATAACTCTTGGTGGATCTGTTTAATAGAGGACTGCGGTGCAGGATCGCCCAGCTACGTGACTTTCTCTGAGCGTGATATGGTAAGTATTTCATACCTGTTTCTAATATGTATAGTACGTCAGAACTTGAGAAATCTACAATGGTCCTGGACGAGATTAGTGTATTATCGATCTCAATCCCCATACAAAAGTATCAATTATATTCCAAGGTTTTCACACCTATATCTCTTATATCCTTTTTGAGAAAAAGCTGTAGGAGGTCAAACTGTACCGTAACTACAGCGATTAATCGAATGATAATTATACACAATGTAACAAAAAAAGATTTTTTTTTGTTTCTTCTGATTTTCTTTTAATAAGTTTTTTTATTCAGTTTTTTATGGAGATTCCAAATATGTTTTTTAGTATTTATCTCTAGCATCAAACGTTTTTGTGTTACGATGGCAAGAAAGTATATATTGGCATCTTCTCATTTTGTATTGTGGTTAAATACTTCCTGCCAATCGTAACACAAAAAACGGTTGATGCTAGAGAAAAACTAAAACATATTTGGAATCTGCCTAAAAAAAAGAATAAAACGAATAAAAAAAATCAGAAGAAACAAAAAAATTTTTTTTTTTTTGTAACGGTTACCACCATACAAAATGAGGTGCCAATAAATACTTCCTGCCGTCGTAACAAAAAAATGGTTACTAGAGAAAAACTAAAAACATATTTGGAATCTGCATAAAAACTGAATAAAAAACAATAAAAAAATCAGAAGAAACATTATTTATTTAATTTATTTTTTTTTGTAAAACGGTTAAACCACCATACAAAATAGATGCCAATAAATACTTCCCGCCGTCGTAAACACAAAAACGGTCGATGCTATAGAAAAACTAAAACAATTGAAATCCTACATAAGAAACTGAATAAAAAACAATAAAAAAATCGAGAAGAAACCAAAAAAAAATTTTTTTTTTGTAACGGTAACCACCATAAAAAAAAAAAATGCCAATGAATACTTCCTGCCGTCGTAAAACAAAAACAATCGTTGCCAGAGAATAACTAATAAGCTAGCAGGAATTTAGAAATAAAACACGAATTTCGGCTATAAAAGAAAAATCAAGAAGGAAACATTTTCTTGTTACATTGTGTTATGTGGTAAATTAATTTTCTATTTCGATTAACTTTCCAGTGCTAAATGCCAAACCAGAGCACGTAAGAAAGACGGTTTAAAGATCGATTTAGGGGTAATCGATCACGATAAATAGATTGGAATCATCAAAAATGATCTATCGAATCATTTAAAACCTTACTAGGAAACAAAAAAAGCCGCTTTTGAGGGGGCTCCGCCTCGCCCCTTTTGGGGCTAAAATCCTTTGCAGTTATCAGTCCCTCAAACCCGGAAGTCGAGTCTTCCAGACCTTAATTACTGTTCTCACCGACACGTTAAAAACCCTAGGTTTGAGTATCAAACCGTAGAAAAATCTGAATGAAATATGGAAGATTTTCCTAAATCAAGCTGCCTGACATGATTTGGAATTTCCTAAAACCTTCGAAATGGTTTTCAAGTCTTTGCCTTGGACGTGCAGTACAGGGCTGCCAATGGGGAAATCCCCAAAAATCCTCCGGGAAGTTTGGGATCTTGACCTGAATTATGTTACAAAACGTTTAAAAAAAGATAGCTATAAAAGTAAGCTAAAAATACTAAAAGTGCCCCAAAATTGCGGATGTTAGGTTACCCTTTTAGGAACCAAAAAGGCTCTGGGGGCTCCTGGCTGCCCTATTTGGAGCTAAACTCCCGGCCAAGGAATAACCCATAGGGTAAACCACAAATATGGTAGGAGTCCGGGGTCTCTCGGCCATTCCTGCTGCCAGTTGTGCACCCTATACTATATAGTATATATATATATATATATATATATATATAATTATATATATATATTATATATATATATTAATATATATAATATAATACTAATAATATTATATATATATATTTATATATATTATATATATTAATGTATATATAATATATAGATATATTATTTATAGTAATTAAGTATATGAGTCTGTGTCCAAAAGTGGATCCTGCCTACAGAAATTCTTGTGCGTTTAGATTGGGTGACGAGTGGTGAGATCATCCTCATAGGGGCGTGTTTCTCTCGGGTGTGAGATAACGTAATTTGAGAAAAATTGTTAGGAAGTTGTGTAACTTATTACAGATATGTTCTAACAATAGAGATTGGTATCTATGACAAGAATGCGAGAGTATCTCAAAATAGAGAGCAAATAAAAAAATCAAAGCTTGAGTTTTAGATGGTGTATTGAGCTCATTTGGATAGGAGAGAATTCGAATAGAATAGGACTAGGTTGGTTAAGTAAGGAGGAAAATGCTGTATAAGTGGGGGAGTGGAGTGTGTTGGGAATCGACTTGGCTTCGGCAGAGAGAGGAATTTCACTTCTGTTAGGGAGTAAAAAAGGCGAGGATTGATGGTCCAGCATACAAATGATATGTCTGGAGGAGTTATATTGGTAATAATGTGAGTTTTGTGCAAGTGGCGAGAAAAAGTGCAATAATAGGTAGTAAATGGTCTATGTGAGTTTGTGTTAGGGTGATAACAATTTGGTTGTGTACCCATCATGGGCCATAGGTGGAATTTATTAGGGGATGTGCCTCAGACACTAACAGATTTATTTCGAGATGACTGGATACAGTAAGTATTAATGTTATAGATCACGTTGCAACCTAATATGGGTGGTATGATATTATTTCTGTGCGGCGAGTTCCCTAGCTTAATATGGTTAAGCTCAGACAACAAGGGAGGTAAATAGACCTGCAAGCTTGAATCTTTTCGGACTTTGATGTCATAAGAATTCTTCTACTCACCTTTTTTTCTTTCAATCTTACTTGTCTGCTGGGTTAAAACATCACGATCTTTACTGTCAAGCACACGGCTTTATGTCCATTCACCCAGTCTTGGAGGGCATAAAAAAAAGGTGGTTGATGTATGTGATAATATTATATCTACTATATATATGTAAGTAATTAATATTATTATTGACCTATAAAGTAATATATATATTTAATATATTATTGAACAAGTATACGTCATACTTACACTAAGTAATATTATATTTATATATTTATTATTTTCCAGAGAGAGATGCATATATATAATAAAATACTTTAAACATTCATAAATGGAAATTTAATTAGAAAACAATTGGATAACATAATTAATAAATATTTTATAAATTCTTCGTAAGAAATTAATTATGCTAAATTAATAGTAAAGGTAACAAAGAGTAATATTATGATGCTAAGATCTTATTTAAAACTGCCTAACATGGGAGTAGCCTGCCTTAGTGAGCACTCCACACAGGAATTAACTCAAGTCCAGTCTCAACAGTTCACCCTAGAGTTCAATTAGCGCTTTCAAGTACAATACAAGTACAAGTATCAGTGGCTTCTGTAAGTAAACCAGACTGTGTCCATTAGTACAATGGGACAATTTACATAGTACTACCCAAAAATGTAAACTTAAGTACAAGTACAGAGTATTAAGGATACTTGTACTTTAACCCAACCCTGATATATATATATTGATATATATTAATTATCATATATATATAATTAATATAACTTTATATAAGGAACTAATATACTATTTATTGTAAAACCAAATAATACTATAATATATATAATAATTTTAATTAGTAAAATTATAATTGACTATTTTTTAAAGAACTGGTAAATAATATGATGATAAATAAAATAATGAAATATAACTCAAATAATTTTTCACTATATATACTACCGTGAGGTTGTTTTCTTGTGTGTTGAGTTGCGATTCTCGATTGTTTCGAGAAAAGAGCGAGGAGCATTTGTGACGTAAATGTCATTAATCTTAGAGAGAATTAAAAAAAAATTTTTGACAATTATTTTAAAAAAGTTAGTAACTTACCTTTACAATTCTGTATTATAAAGAGAAACGTCGCTCTTCTATCTTTTTGATTGAACAAATTTATCAATCACTTTATTATTAAATCCGGTCTACTGCCCCATTATAAGTGTTTCTCGATATAGTATATAGCATTTGTCTTAAGCCAAACGAAGTATATATCCACGTGCCCCAGTGGGTTGTTTTAAAAAAAGTGTTTGTTAATCCTTTTTCTAAAAATAACGCGAAAAACACTCGCTCTGCTTTTGTGACGTTGTCTATCGGAATGGTTATTAAAAACTTTTCAAATAGTTCTTTTACTAATATTTCACTAAAAGTGGCTTCTAAGTGATTTTCCTGTAATGAACATTCGTAGAAGCTATGGGCTCAGTCAAAGACGAAATTCTCCGTAGGCTAAATAAATTTTGTATATGATTCGGGAGTATAGTGCCTGTGTTTAAGTTTTCTTCTCCTTGTATGTCAACAGTGAAAAGTGTACACTGTTAATAGGGTTTTCATTTACATTTTTTAACTCGGAGAACGATGGATCATACTGAGGAAACATTTCGGCAGAATAACGTGGCAACCAACAATTAAATGCCCTGAGAATGTAAATCTATCTTTTTATCTGACAAACTAGATTCAGAGAGAGATTGAGAATAGAGGGATTTTGGCAGGGTGTGTAAAAGGTTAAGTGGTTTGAACGTTAAACTGTATAAGAGGCAAGAGTTATGAGTTTGTCGAGTTGACAGTACAAGTCCTCGGTCACGAAGGTTATGATGATAGGGCGTAAGAGAAGACAAACTGGTATGTTTTAAATTTTGATACGACTATATGTTTATATGAAAAAGGGAACGTGATAATGTAGAGTCGTAGTTATTTGCAAAGTTGTGATGCGTAGGTCAGTGCATTAGCTCAGTGCAATAATATTAAACTATCCTTGGTGGATGCATAAAAGGGACTAAAGTGTTTGAGTGCGCTTAGCGCGTCATTGCATGTAGTGGTAATGTTTGTTACCTATCTCGTCGTTCAAGTGTGCAAAGCTGAAATATATAAGAGGTATAGGGCTGACATCTAAATGCATTTCACAATGAAGGTGTTCTCCGAGCCAAGGTACAATCTCAAGGTGGAGTGTGATAGGTCGCGTAAGGAGGACGTAAAAATTGTATAAAAATAAAGATATGAACGTATTAGGGGGTTGTATGGTGTGAACTTAAAAAGTAAATGAAGAATAATAAAAAGAGTACAATTGAGATGGTTTGGTCCATTAGACGAAGGATGGATGATCAGTCGGTTGGTTAAACCGGGTTGTATACGGTGGGTGAAGTGAGAATTGCGGAATCGAACCGGATTGTAGAGACCGAAGGGAAAAGCTGGATTAGAGATATCATAAAACGGAATTGCCTGGAGGAGAGGAATGTAGAAGTTTGGCAATATGGCGAGATAACAAAGGTGCATAATTGAGGGAGGTGAATGGAGCGGGGTTTATGTAAGGGGGTTATGGTTGCTGGTTTTTTCCAGGGGACGAAAAACCCGGGCCCACTAGGGCTATTTTCAAAAAAAGTGGGTTTTTGGTCAACCCTGATTCTGGCTGAATTGGATAGGGTTTCTCGGTGGGGTACCTTAAATCCTGTAAATTTTTAACTCTAAAAACAAAATTTTACAAATATCTCTCTCAAATACACCAATTTTCCTATCTTTCCGACGGCTCTACAGTCTCACCTGTGAGCAGTATAAACATTATTAACCTCAACATGGGCAACTAAATGTCTTGGAAATTTTTTAACAATCATTATGGTCGCTCAGGTGGTTTCAAGGAAGTTGAAAATTTTGTTCAAATTTAGAGAATATTTTACTTCCACACAGTTACTCCAAATGTATCCACCCTTGTACAGAGTAATGTTTACAAATCTGTGTGAGAAACCCCAGTACTACTTATCTTTTGGATATAGGGTTAAGTCTATGTCCATACTTGTCACATAATTTCTAACTCTTAGTATCCATCTGACTTTATCTCAGCGAAAGCGACGTTGACACCATCTCTTTTCTATGGGAACTGCCATGACTGTGGAATCAGAATAGAGGAATGTATAAATTATGGTGGTTCAGAATCAGGTTTGTAACTCGTAATAAACATCGGTAAATTCGAGATTTTCACCGATTTCCAATTCCTCAAATTAAACATTTTTAAAGCGGCGTATCGCAAACATGTCGTCAGCCTTAAATTTAGAGATATCATTTTACATTATCTCTATTAAGGCTATAAATCTCGCGCCAACTAGTATAAGGTAGAGAGAGAGTTTAGATAAAGCTTTCAGAAGGTATAACTAATACTATATATTACGTTAAAGAAGAAATACAATCACTATAGCACTGACTATAATTCTATATGTAACCAGATCGCTCCTCCAGTATCACTATATAATAACCTATAGTGTAATGTAAGATACATACCATTATTAAGGCCGTGTTGCTATGTAATGTATCAGACCTGCAGACTACTCAGAAATTGACTCTATTCTCCAAAGACGAGCAGGAGGAAATGAGTAATAGACTCATGATAGAATGATAAGCATTTCTACTTTAGCACTGTATCATATGCCAATGAAAAAATAAAAATAACAATACGAGACTCGCCGCGAAAACCATTTAAACATCTAAAATAAACCTACATAAAGGTGGTCACTTAGACACAGTTGGACAAAATAATAACAATGCATTAAAGTTTTAGAGAGGTTGATAAACTGAGAAATCAATTACTTGAAAATGTGTCAACAGTAATCGGTTTCGCAGATAATCACACGGCCTCACGAGAGGAACGAACAGCGCTACAAACAACCGGGGGCACAAGGGTGACGCCGTCACAACAGTTTGAGAACCACTGTCAGTTATTTAATAAGAGAATTTCCTCCTTTTTAGGCCTAATTTATTGAATGAAGGCCTTATTAACCTCAAAAACACTAGCTTTAGAAACTACTATGCGTTAAGCGCTCACACATGATAATATTTTTTCAGCGGCGAAATTGACTAATATATGATTTTTTTTTTTAATGTCTTTAATGTCGAATCAACTATCCGTATAAGCCTCTAACAAATTATTATCAATAGGAACAGCGAGAAAGAGACCATTGAGAGGAGAATGCAGAGGAGAGCTGAAAAAGCTTAATTCGAATAATAAATGAGCTTTCGGTGGATCAACTAGCGCTAACAAAGGACAGAGCCAGTGAGCACTCCAGCTAAGTATAATAACGAGCTCGTGCACCATATACTATAAAGTCAATCAGAAGCCTAAAGAGAATTAGAAGACTTTACTATGGAGGTGGAGGCTGCTATCGCTATCATAAAGCCTTAGCCTTGCCCAATATTAGTGCAAAGCAGAAATCGCACAATAGAGGTAATCTTTTAATTTACATTAAGTTCATCTACAGGGGCATCCTTTATATAGAGATGAAGGCACTTTTATGTAATGTTGTTTTCATACATATTACTATAGTGATTTCTTGTTAATGAGTTGTTGCATGTTAGAATTAAGTCTGAGAGTGGTAAAGTTATAATATTACCCGCGAGGGTCCAAGAATAGATTTGCAACAGTCTCGATACAATAATATATTATATATAGTATATTGATTTGATTTTATATAATTTGATTTGCTCACGTGACTGAGTAATACAAAGATTATTAAAGTAGAAACGTAAAAAATGAGTGGTGTGTGTTAAAATATATGTGCGGGTGTGGAAAGGAAATGAGAAGAGCGGAGAGAATAGAAGTTGTCAGAGAATTTACTGAAATTGAGCTAAGAGTACCGACTTGTGGTATTTATAGACGAGCTTAATGGAATTAAAGAATTTTTTCCTGTTAATGATGTGTGAGTACAAGAATTCTAATGTTAAATTTTATAAGTTAATTGTAAATAAAAGGAGTATCATAAGGTATAGTGTGGTTGACGACATAATATGGTCCATTACTGATGGAGGTAATAATGTTGAAGAGAGTACGATTAAATGAGTGAGATAATTTGAAATGATGTTATTTGATATAAGTGGGTATAGTGAGAAGTGAAGTTATATAAAGATGATTGTATTGGGTACTTATATATATGTATGGTGGATACGGTGAGTCAAAAAAGGTGGTTGGTATTATAACAGTATAGTGGCTAGTATATGGGGTATGTCGAGAGAAAATATGAGAGAATAATTAGGTATGATAAGGTGATTGATTTATGATAGGTAAGATAGTTAAGAGGTATATTGTATTGTGAGTAAAACTTTCTTATTATAAACACAAGAGTATTCATAATTAAGTCACTCAGGCATGCTGTGATGTCTCAGATGGTAGGTGAATAGGATAGTCACGAAGTGACAGATTCATTAGTGTGCACTTATTCCTCGGTATGGTGAACAAATTGTATGCAGGGAGAGTAAATCGTGAGGGGGAGGTAATGCTGAGATGGTATAAATCAGCGGAGAGGGGCTTAGGTAATGGGATCTCTATAAATCAGGACTCTATTATATGTCTTGTTTTTGTTACTTAACAATAAATCATTAATGAGCATTGGAATTGAAAGTCTTGTTGGTATTTTCCTAGACTAGAGTTACATGTGAGTGTACGAGGAGATTCAAAAACTTTCAAGATTAAAGTGAGGAAGGTCAAGGACATATTATTAACCGGTGACATAGTATTCCAGAAAAAGGCTTTGTAAAACCATAAAATAGATCAAATGTTGTTTCAACAACAGTTGAACCATGCTAAAGAATTTAGTTTTTGCATAATGAACACAAAGAAGCAACAAAAACTTGGATTATTGGAGAGATGTTAAAGGAGCAATCAAAGTTAACCAATATATATATAAGAAATATGCAGCAGTTGTAACGATACTTCATCTGATAAAAAAAAATTGCAGAATGATAACCATTTAATATTAAATTGTTAGAATAAGAAAAAAAATTTTTTTTGGTTAAGATACCATTAAGTTAATATCTTTCATTTCTAGGATGATGGAAAAATGCTATCAATATTTTGTGAGAAATCAATATTTATATTATCCTCTGTTAAAAAAGAAGGTAATAATTGTGTTATATTGGGAAGAGGAAGCCCTGTTTTCTTAAATCTATATCAAAGAAACTACTAAGCACACTACATCATCAGTCTTTTCAGAGAGGCTGTTTTCAGAATATGGAAACATATAGGAAGAAATTTAATCAAAGCTTCTTAATTCCAATGCAAGAAGAAACGTTAATTTAATGGAAATAAATCTTTTTGATTGACTTCTGATTCTCATCTCCTTATATATATATATATATATATATATATATATATATATATATATATATATATATATATATATATATATATATATAATATATATATATGGATATATATATATTATATATATATATACTATATATATATATATATATATATATTATATCTTTACCGTATATAATATTATATATATATAGTATAATAATATATATTATATTTATATATTATTATATTATATATATATCTTATATACTATTTATTATATATATATACGTATTTAATAATATATATATATTTATATACTTATTATATATATAATATATATATATATATATATATCATAATTAAACATAGGCCCTATATTTAATTTCAAGCTAATGAAAAACCTTAATATACGCAGAACCCTAGCATTTTATATTCAAGGATGTATTTCCACATGATTATTAATACTTTTCGTTAAAATCATTGGCTTTCACTGTTTCTTTATGTACCACTACTTTAAAATTAAGCAATTTTCTTTACAAATGCAAAAATAGTTAGTAAAAGTATATCCCCAAAACAATCTACATGCATTTTATTTTATTGTCATATTATGATTTCAAACTTAACTATAAAGTATTCAAATAAATATCATGTAAGAAGTTATTTAATCAATCAAATATATATATATAAAATATCTTCAAACATATGGATTTTTACACCCTAAGAATAATGCATTACTGACCAATGTGTTCTTAAATCTGAATCAATTTTCATTTAGTTTAGTAATCAATTTCCCTTTGGTCGTCCAGCATTGAACTACACTCCAGACACATATATGAAGAGCACAGGGGAAAAACATGATAAATCCATTTTTTTTTTTTTTCAATTTTCAAATTTTGATGTCATCTGGTAACTAAAAGTGAGTAAAGAGTAGTTTAAAATGACATATTGAAATGAAAAACAACCTTTCAAATCCAAAGTTTTAAGCGTATTTTCAATAATATGTTTTTAAAGAAATAACATTACAAGTCCAAGTTTAAAATTGCTAATTGTAAAAAAAACAAAAACAAAAACAACTGAAAATGTGGATTCATCGTGCATTTCCCATGTGATCTTCATACTGGTTAATAAGTAAGCTAGTTATAACAATTATGTAATGACTCCCTTTATACTCAGTACATGACATAAGCTATTCCATGCACCCTGTTCACATGATGCTCCCCTTTACTTTCAAATAACTATTATTAATTGTAACTCCAAATAAATTTATATATGTCATTTCAGTGGTATACTTTTCATAATTTTTTTTTTTCCATTATCTTTGTAAATCATGGTATCATGGTCCTATTTACATAAGACCACATTAGCATATATAAAACAACTCAGTGATACTCTCGTCCACTTCATTTGCATCATAAAAGGAGAATGTCAAAATTAACAGTCTTAATATTATAATCACATACTGAGCTTCTTCCTGCATTAAATTGACTTTTGCTCCTGATCAAATTTAATTCAACAGAGCAAATTGTAATTTTTCTAACTTAAGAGATACACAAAGATTACTGAATTATAGATTAACAAGTTATATTGTTTTTAATTCTGAAAAATTTAAATATAAGCAGTAAAAAAAATTTCAATAAAAATTACATTGTAAGATGATTTTCTGATCATTCATCTTACTAAAAAATTTAGATTAAACATTTTGTTTTGTCAATTTTTCTTGATATGATAATATAATTTTATAATTAAATGATTGTTAACCAGCAGTAACATAAATAAAAATGGAGTGGGGGGAAGGGGGAAGAACTGTAATAAGATCTACCATGATTGCCAATTTGGTCAAACGATTCAGAAATTAGAATTTATTTGTAATTGCAAATAATGTTACTCATATAAACCACAAAAAAACTAACCACCTCAATCACCATATATATATATATATATATACCGTATATATATATATACATATATTATTATATATTTAGTATATATTATATAATATATAATAATATATATACCTATATATATTATAATATATATATATATATATATATATAAAATAATCAAGAAAAGCAATGAAGAGGTATTGGTAGGGACCTAATTAATTATTACCTTAAAGCAATTTATCTACCTGAACTGTATAATTAATACTGTTTACCATTTCTGTCTCAGCATTCCACAACTATATACTATAATATATATATACCTATATATAACTATATCATATGCTGTTTAACTTTCAACCTCGCCCCACATAGATCAGCAAAAGCTTATATAGTTTTCATACAACTCACTCTTCCAACAACCATCTACCTGCCATGAGTTAAAAGTGATTCTGAATATTTCAAACAATCTTTCAGAGTTAAAAGTTCGTTACTTTTCAGGTAGAATCTTTTCTCAACTAATACCACTTAAACTGAGAGACTCTCACATAACCTATTAATTCAACCTGTTAGTATACCAAATAAAATTTTAACTAGACAAAAAATGATGAAGATAATAGAAAACCCTCGTGTACTAAACAAAAATAGACAGGACTGAAGATAACACAGGCGATACAAATAAATGGGCAATATGACTTCTTTCAAATGATCATCTTCATCTTTAAAATATTATATTGATACCCAAGATCGCAGAAGACAACAACCTATTGAAAGCAAGCTTTAGTTATATTTTACTGTTTATCTTTTTTTTTTTTATTAAAGTACCGATTTTTTTGATAAAAATTCTTTACTCTTCACTATTTTCATATACTATAAACATCATTACAAACTAATTTTCCAACATCTGATCATTCAACTACTTATTCTGCACAATGGCGAACAAGGAAATAATTCGGGGAATACCCAACTCTGCAAATCAGAAAAAACGACCCCAACACTTCCCGTCCCTCAATTACTGACGTCGTCTCCATCATGTACTCAGCCGCAAAATTCAACCCCACCTTCAACTCCCCAAATCGAACCCAACAGGTTGGTCAAAAAAAATCCCACCTCCACCTCAACAGCCTTAACAAACCCTCACAAAAATTCCTTGAACACGATAAACAAAAATTCAGTCACACAGAGAACAAAATCTACTCACGCTTCATCGACATTAGTTAAAGCCTTCTGACACAGTTCTCCAGACACATACTCATTTTAAACATCTTAGAACCTCACCCTTTCCTTAACACAATTATAAAAATAGCATCTCTAATTTCATGCCTGGACACAAAACAAGGCCCCCCCCCCCAAAACAGGGGGGGTGGGGGGGCCAGCAATCATTCAAATTCTCAAAACCATAAACATTAAGGGGAGAAACAGAGTTCTTCAGGGAGCCATTTTTGTCTTCTTTCCTGTTCAACCTCTTTCACACACTGAATCTTTCCCAAACAAACCTCCCAGACAATTCAAGATGAATTATGCAGATGACATAACCATTACCTATACCAGACCCTCAGTACCATTGCTTACAAAATCATCTTAAATAAATCATCTGAAGTTGTTTGTCTTTCAACTGGCAATGTTCCAAGCCTTCTGCCAAGAAATCATCAATAACTTGGTCCACCAACTTAAACAGAACCATCATCATAACCTGCCAAAAAACAAAAAGCCCAAAACTTCTTGAGAAAATTTAGAGTATGATCAAAGAAACTCTTCATTAGCTTCTAGATAATTCCCTCGTGTGTGTATCACCCTGTAACTATACAGTATATAGCTGCATAACTATATGTTATTTAAACGGCATAACGCAGGCATAAGTGAATATCATACATTGTACATTTACATGTTTACCACAGCATGGTGAATGTGCATTAGTCTAAAATAACTCTCGCTGTAATGAGCAGTATACATTCTAAGAATTATTTAAATTAGAATGGTAATTGGAGATACCTTGGTGTCATTTGGTTCGCGTTGTGCAACGTACAGATATCATGTACGGTAGTTCATGTACATCGAGTTTATCTCTTTTAGGCTTATCATTCTCAAGCAAGTGTGAAACAACACGTCCCGCTGGGAAGCCATCAATCTCAAAACAAACTAATTACACAAGTTTTCCACAATCAGCAGTAATCCGCAAGCATAGATTCATTCCAACGGCCCTGATATATTTAATGATATCTTTGTTCCATTACGGAAATATCCTGCTTAAATCTTTCTCCGTCTTCATCACTGACAGTTCCATAATTCCGCAACTAGGAGGCAAAAAGTCTAGGTGGGAGTGGAGAAAATGGATTTTAGATGGGTCAAACACCATTGCTCCTTGTTAAAATATGCGATATTTTCCTCTCTCAGATAGCATACTCTTTCACCACCTCTGTTCATTCAAATTAAACCTAACGCCTTGGTTTAGTTAATCTCTCTCTAGATTTAGCATAATGCTCTAACTGACTCCATATTCTGGCACAGGGATGCTGCATTTCAAGGAATTACGGTACGTCTTTCAAAGCTCTCTCTCAGAAACTCACTTACTCATTACGCTTTCATCCCGGAATCGTGAAATATCTATTTTCTTGGTGATACTAGACCTTTTGTCGTTAGAAAAACATGCAGATAATCTTTCTAATTACCTTCTTTACCTTCTGCGTCGGTTTTGTCTCTCATTTTGCAAAAAACATACACCTCCTAATTAACTCCTAAACATAAATCTATCTTCTCTTACACTTGCGGCTAAGATATGGCCCAAATAATTATTACTCTGTCTCCCATACAACTAGTGTTGCTTGCAACCAGCTCCACTCTTGATGTAGTTCTTGGAGTCTATTTCTCGATCCTGTCCTCCAACTCCAATTAGTGTTTTCAAACATATTTTCAATTTATCTCAAGAGCGCGTATTCTACATACTCTCTTGTGCATGAACTTCATATAGGACTCAACACAAAGACGTCACTGCACAACTAACGCACAGCCATACTAGCAACGTTAATTTTACACTCCCTGTTTGCTGTTTCGACCCAATCTTTCTTTCCTAGTTGATTGGTATCCCTGCATATTTGTGTTTAAATATTTTTCGCATGTCTCTCCTCCTCTGTCCTTCCTCTTCCGCAACGTTTCCCTTATATTCGTTGCTTCCTTAGCACTCATATCCTATTCTTCACACTACTTTACGTAAGCTCAATCTCGAACCTAAAACAACGTGACTCCTGGTCCATCACTTTACCAATAATTGTAATACGTTTTCCACATTAATTTAACCTCCCACTCTCCTCATTCTAAAAAGCTCTTCCAATCTCTCTCGCACATCGAACGCACAGAAAAAACATCTTCGTGGAAGAGACTACTACTACAATTCTTCTCACTCATATCTTCTCTCTCATAGAATTTCGCCAGTATGAGATTTTCCGTTAAAGAAAGGTTCTAACTGGGCGCGATTTATCGATCTCTGATATATCTAATTCGTCACTATTCTGTGTGTCCATCAGTGCCATGTACCAATTTTCTCGGTCAAGAGACATCTTATTTACCGTGGCTCTCGCTCTTGTTAGATGATAGTATCGAGAAGCCATGTTTGGACTCTAATAATCTGACGACAGACTACTGTTTAGTTTCCTTAGTTCCTACTTTCTCTCATTCTTGGTTAGATACCGGTGCCCCCACTCACTCCCCTCACAACACATATTCTGATTTCTCTCTGAGACCTCTGCTCTGCTCACTGGCATTTCCCTTCTCGCGTAGGCACGAGATGTGCCTGTAGTAGTCTTTTCTGAGGTGATAAGACGTGCACTACGCGACATGTGTCATCCTACTCTCTCACTAAATGGTTGGTGCTTCTCTACAAGGGTTCTATATACGTGGCTGTCGCCCCAACTCTTTTCTACTTTTTATTAATGACCTTCTCTGGAATCTATATATCTTATCAACTTATATATTCCTACTCCATCAAAGAGAAAATAACAGAAGCTGGTTATATCGTTACATTTGTTGAAAGATGTCCATATATACCCAACATGATATAGTGGCTCACCTGTGGTAATGACTGCTTTGGAGCAATAATTCATCTGACTCTTGTTATCAATTTTATTCATTGGTAGGTCATTGAGTAACATGTTTGTTGTTAATAAACTGTACCTCAATAACTAACTATCGGTACTCCTTATATTCTATATATTTACATCGTCTAATAATCTTTCACTTAAACTTAATTAATTATCTTCGAAGTACATCACAATAACTCAAACTTATCGTCTGTCTATATTTTAAATATTTCATTTGTGTTCTATTTTTCTTCACGTACCTTTAAATTTGGAAAAATGATCACAATATTATCTCATTTCTAAAGCAATCTTACTTTATTGTATTCTTGAGATGTCTAATTCTACAGAATATATTCTCATTCGCGCACTACTAACTGATTGGCTATTGTATCTTGTTAGAGGTGTCTGTTCACCCTTTGTCAATTAGATGCACGTAATCTCTCATACGCATATTGGTTGTATATTATCCACTCACACACCTCATATCACTATTATAAACATTATTTGTGAAAGCAATATATATAAATAATATAATATAATATATAATAATAGATATATGTAATATGAATAATATAATAATAATAATAATAAATAAGTAATATACATTGATTTATTAATTAATATATATAATTAATAATAGAGTTATTATTTATTATATTTCGAAATCATTCTTTAACTATGGTTCTCATATAAATTAACAAATTAGATATAATGAAATGAGAACCTTGAATCTCTTAAATTTAATTAATATTATTGCTGATATGCAAGACTTTTAATTGTAGTGAGTATTGAGTATCATAATAAATTAACTCATAATTCCTTCTTTTTTAGTCAACCATGATAAGATATTTTAGGCGATAAGATCGATGTGTTTATAAATGTGATGCGTTTTTTTCAAAACTTACTCGGCGAGAGGGGGATATCAGTCAATATATATATAACTAGCTTAGACTGAGGTAAGAATGCTAGTGGCTCTAAATGAATCGCCTGTTTGAATCTCGCTCGGATAGAATTGAATAATGTTGGGTGATAGATTTGTTCGTGCTGAAGCAGTCTTCGCGCAGGTTGCGGTTCTCTTTAATATATGTTCCAATATAGATAACAGGTTTCTTAGCGCTTGAACGCCGAATAGCGTAATATATGCGAGGTTATTACTTATAGAATATAATGAAAAAAAACTTTGCTATAGATTTAATGAAATAATTGATCTTGTTTCACTGGGCTTTTACGTGTTATTTTAGGTCTGATATTGCTCTCCTCGCTCTCCTCTCTCTCTCTTTCTTTCCAATAGCAATCATTAATTTGCATTCCTTTAGTGAACTTGGTTGCATAATTTAAGCTTCCGTCCATGAGTCGATGTCCTATAAGTATAATATAAAAGATAGGCAAACATTATTGTGAGTAATTTATTTGTATTACATATAAAGTCTCTTACATAATTTAATAATTTTTTGCTTATTAAATAATATTTCATGATTTATATATATGTTAAGTTATTTAATATTATAATCTTCAGTATATAAACACTCAATAAATAAATAATGTGATGCCTAAAAATATGATAAGCGAACGAATCAGTGTGAACTTCCAAATAAATGTATTATATTATATAAACATACTCTATCAATAAGGATATATATCTGTGTATAACTATAATTATTAAACATAATAATTATATTTACTAAAAATCTCTTATGATGAATTTTAATTAAATAATATAATATTATAAATATTATTATATATATATAATTTCTAATACAACTATATTGTAATAATAAATAATGAAATGTAAATTTACTCGGAGTTAAAAGTTAAAGAAGGTAGATGATAATAATATATATATTATATCTTAGATATATATTATATATATATATAATATATATATAGTATATATATATTATAATATATGACTATATATATATATTTATATATATATATAATATTATATATATATTAATATTAATATATAATATATATATTATTAATATATTATTATATAAGTATATACTATATATATAATATATATATATATATATATATTAATTTAATAGTAATATATATTATATATATACTATATAATATATATATATTAATATATATATATTATATTAATTATATATATATTAATATTATATAATATATAAAAATATATATATTATATTATATATATATAATTTAATATTATATATATATATATTATATATTATATTTATATTAATATATTATACTTTATATATTAATAATTACTATATATATTATATATATTATTATATATATATATATATTATTATAAATATATTAATTATATATATAATATTAATTAATATATATATATATATATTAATATATAATAATATATATTAATTTATATATACTATATATATATATAGTATATATTATAATAATAACTCCTATTAGTGACACTATATTTAACTAATATATAGTCCAATATATAGGTAGATACCTATATATATATTATAGTATATATATATATATAACCTATTATTAAAATTATTTGATACTCCTCATATATAATGTCCAAGGTGGTAGAATCAACAGAATCTATATTATAGGCTTCCTTAAAATTTATTATATGTGATTAAATATATTATACAGTATTTAAATATATATATATTTTTTATCTAATATATTTTTTATTTATTAATCTATCTGTTTTTTTTTTATATTCTTAATTTTTTTTTTATATATTATATTTTCTCTATTTATTAGTTCTTTATATTTAGTTAAAAGACTAGTTAAGAGAAATTCTTTCCTTTTGGATCATCACTCCCATCCTCTTTTAAATAAATGAAAAATAAACTTATTAAAAGTAAATTTTAAACTAAACTTAATTATATGAAATTTTAAATTTTAGTAAATTTTAATATTTTTATATTTCTCATTCTTTATTTAATTAGATTTCTATTTATCTAATATTATATTTAATTTATTATATTTTAATCTCAATATTTGTTTTAATAATATGTAATTTCAAATATATATATTTTTTCATTTTGTCCTTTGAAAATGATCTCAGTTGAAAGAAATAAAATTTGAATTTCATTTGGATAATTCTTTTCAAAACATCTTTCACGTCTTCTCATCATATTATATTATCATTCACGTTCATCACATTATTCAATTGACATCATATCAATTCACACTACCATCTTTTCACAATGATCATTACTCCAGTCGTATCATTATATATATATTATTATATCTATTAATATATATTATATATATATTATTAATATAGGTGTAAATTATTATTATATTAATATATATTTTATATATAATTGATGATAAATAAGATTATGTACAATAAATATAAATAATAAACTGGAGACCCTTATTATCATAGAATTAAGTCTATTTACATTAATCTGAAATATAAATTAGTAGTAAAGGGCGTGTTGTGTATAAAGAATATTATACATTGCAGATTATATGTATTATATATTTGCAGTACTAAATCGCGCTATCGCCAGTCACGCTCGAGTCCATGAACTGAATGCAAGGAGGGGGTGTATCATTTAACGTCCCTAAGGAGGCAGGTGTGTCGATAGATATGTTCAATTCGAGTTTCAGCGCGTTTAGAGGAAATGGAATCTAAGTTCTGCAGCATTTTCTGTACTCGTTTGCGGACCTGGAGATGCCTCTTACAGGTGCCTATATGGAAGTGGTGCTATGGCACCTTAGTGCTCTTTAAAAGACCCGTGAGGACTATTCTGAGACAACCGCATGTTTTCCTTTAATATATAATATCATATTTGTATATATTCACATAATTCTATGGAAACGATTTTAATTTGATATATAAATAAATATTAGTATTATAGTGCACTTAATGGTATAAGGATATATTATTACCTTAGAAATCACAAGTGTTTATAGTATATAGTGATCAAGTACATAACGCTTTAAAGTATATATATGGGGTAGGTGAGTGGTTCTATACTAGAAGTGATTTATATATGTAGTATATACTTTATACATTATATATTAGCATAGTACCTGATAATTCACCTAAGTACATATATGTACATGATATTAGTCTACTTAACCATTGCTAATTTGTATATATAGTGATGAGTATATATATCCTCAAATATGGATACATAAGAATAAACCAATTACATACTTAGAGTATAGTTGTTACACAGTATATCATAGCATTATTATAATACATTGATATTGTCATCCTATATTTAATATCATACGTATCATGTACGCAATATCCTGAGCTTATGGTATAATAGCAAAATAAATTGTAATCATATATTATATATATATATGGTATGGATATGGAAACGACAGTTTTATGGAGCTAGACCAGGATCAAGAACGTTACACTCCTAAGGTTCCTATGTAATATTCTGATAACAGCCATTACTATATAATATATATATATTGAGTATCATATATTGATACTTTTTCATAATCAACTTCTCTCACTAATTATACATATTCATAGGTTGGTCTCGCATAGTCATGACCTCGTATATATTATCTTTTCCGTTATATGATATAGTAGCTATATATATATATACTACTGGAATAATAAGTATATTAAAATTATTATTAATAAATAATCGAACTTTATAATAAATACATATAGCATCTCTAGTAATACAAAGAAAGATACAGATTAGACAAATGTCAGACATCAAAAGACATAATACGCATAATTGAACGATATAGGTAACATTATTTAACTCCATATTGGTATTATTGTATATGTTTATATCATATGTCTCATAGTAGTAAAATATGCTTCATAAATACCTGAGTAAGAATTTCTTTTTTCTCTTATAGAAATAACTTTTTCCAACAAAGTACCTCCATGCTAGTGAATTATTATTTATTCAATATATATAGTTATATATCAACGCGCCATCCTCGAAAAAAATGGTTTAGACTCGCTCTCTGCATAACTCTTCGAGCTATCGCCCCCCTTGCATACTATCTATGACTCTCTAGAAAACTATCTTCTCATATCTCTCATTAGTGAGCTTATTTGTATAATCTTTATATGAACTCTCATTTCCATCGCTGACAGATGTCATCTGGAAGAGCGTCAATAGATATAGAGCTTCGACGTTTCTCAAGGTGTTTTCTACAGCTCCGTGAGTGACATACGTGTTCTCCCTATACGTAATATGATTATAATTAGATACAATTCTGCCACTAGGGAAACATAACTCGCGAGGTCTTATAAGCGTTGTCGATGTGCAGATCAAACTGAGATATAATATTGCTTATATGACTTAATAATTGAACCGAGGGAAATCCAACCTAATTTTAGTTATGGCAGCGTACGCAGCTTCTCTCAAGACTTCGCATTCTTGGGTTCCTTCCTGTATCCATCTGTCTCGTACCGGTATACTCAATGTACTATGTGTTTACGTACTCGATGAGCTCGCGGCACTCTCGTTGCTACTTTCTCGTTTGACTGGAGCGTGCACTTCCTCGTTTTCGTGCGTATCTTGTATATATGGTATGTGTTCCTACTATTCTCAGTCTTTTCTCTCTTCGTATAAGTGTTCTTCTAACGTCTGGAGTTCACTATACGTTATTTCCCATTGTATATCGATAATTCTCTTCATCTTTTATCTTCTAACTCTGTGCACTCTTATGCCTGATGACTTCAATTTCCTTATTCTGCTCCTTTACTCATTTACATAAATCTGTTGATCCCTCTTTTGCATCTGATTGCTTTTACCCGTCGTGTCGTTTCACGATTTCTCATTTTGGGTCACTCGAATCTGAGAGATAGTTTAAACCATTACTTTCCACTCTCTCCTCCACTCCCTAAATAACAATGGATAATAATACATAACGTCTCTCAAAAACACCTTTCTCACCCATAGCTTATCCTACTTTCTTTCGACGGCTCCTAAGTCTCACCTGTGTAATAACATAAACATTCTTCTGTAGGTACTCACACAATACTAAACAATACAAAAATTGTTCTTAGAACCATTCCTAATTATTAATCAAATGTTGTAAGGTTGGCCTCTAAAGCAGCTGAGATTGCTGTTGAGTGTTGGACGCGAGAATTTTTCTCCTTCTGAACCAGTTTACTCCATAATATATAAGGAGTAGTTAGGAGTGCACAACTGACAATGTGCCTAATTTACGGCTAAAATCTGGCTCCGAATTTTGTAACTACTTCCTTTTACATTTTGCCTTTTTTTTCTGGGAATGCCTGGCAGTATTTTTATTGTATATTTTTTAAAATTTAATTTTTAAGATGCTAATTTCTCATTTATTTTAAATTTTGTATTTTATTGTATTTTATTTTTTATTTTATTTTATACTCCTGCAGATTTTTATTTCGGATCTTTGATTGAGCCTGAGCTTCGATCGACGCTGTTGTTTACCCGCTCACGTTTATCGCCAGACGTTTTTTTTTAACGCCTCCGCTATCGTTCTCTTCTTGTCCATCTTTATCGAACAATATCCTACGATTCAGTTAGACTTTATTCTTCGCTCCCTCTTAGGTGGACCTCTGAGGTGTAACTGATGTGAGTCAAATAATAAGTCTAGATATATAGATTTTAACCCTTTGTCTTGAAGAATAAATAAAGTCAAGACACCATGTTTCCAATAATTATCTTTTATGAGTGGATTTGACAAGGATAGGAGTGTGTATGAGGGGAGAGAATACAGGTCGCAGAAAAGAAGTGGATTTGTATGAAATAAACAAAATACGCCTTGCCGTTATCTGAAAGGGGTGAAAATTTAAGCATATAAACACATACAAACACACAGGCAACGCAACTACACACACACACACACAGTTATATATATATATAGGTAGTATATATATATATATTATATATATATATATATATATATATATATATTATATAATATATTACTATTATAAATATTATACTTATATATATATTGGTATAATTATACCGCATATTGTCAGCTTACGAACACACAGCAGTTCCGCAGCGACATAATTAATAATAATTATATATAATCACAATTCTAAATAAGTATGAATATATACGAAATACCTCACCTATACGCAAATTTTCTCTTACTCTATACTATATTATATATATATATAGGTATAATATATATATATATATATATAATTAATATAGTTATATTATTTCCCTATATTAATATATATAATATTAATTTTATATTATATATATATTATATATATATATATATATACTTATATATATTAACTTACTGTTATGATACTACTATATATATAATATATATATTAATATATATATATGTCTTGGAATTTTCTAATCTATTTTCATATATATTTATAATATATACATTTTCTAGGTCCGTCTTTTAGCAAGTGTGTTACTAAAGATAAGTAACATTAGTTATTTATTGATTTTTATATTTAAGTTTTTTGATGGTCTATTTTATTTTATTATTTTAAAAGTAAGAATCTATTATATTTCTAAAACCTTTTTATTATGAGAATATATGTTGTGTTTGTGCTGACCATATAGAATTTACATAAAATTTATTCTTTTTATGTATATATATATACTCTTAAATAAAATTTGTGATACATGTATTTTACAAAATACCCCTGAATATACAGCATATAGTCTCAGTAAATTCTGTTAAATATCATAACTGGTACAGCCACTCTTATTATATATTACTACATTAAATACCATATACGAATCTATTGCGATCTATAGTATGAGTACTATGTGATTCAAGACAATATTCTCTCCGTATAATAATATATACAAATTATTCTCTTTTATTTATTTTGATTTTGTTTCTTTTATAACATTTTTGTTTAATTTTACTCTAAAAAAAATTATCTTTTTATGTTTTACAGAACTTAAAAACATATACTTTACACCTTAAAGCAGTAAATCATATAAATAGATCTGTTCAATAATCTAATAGATACCTGTAGTATACGCCCAGCCCTCCTTACTCAACGCTACTGGAATCTAACTTGTCTATTAGATCTATTGATCTATATTGATTCAAGTATCCATATTTTATATAAATATATTAATTAAATACATTCTAAAACTTTTATATTTTATATTATTTTTGTTTTGATTCTATTATATAATATTTTGTATATTTATTAACTATTAAAATAATATATTATATCTTTTTTTATGTTTATAAACGCTTAAAGAAATTTCTTTTTTACATAACCTTTTGATGATATGTATATGGACCAATGTTTAGAGTCGGTTGATTATTTTTTTTTTAATGTAGAATTGACACTGTTATCTATGTTCTTTCTTCTATATATGAGCCTTTAGATGACTGCTTATGGTTAATTTCTTTAAAATAATTCACTCCAAGTGAGCTTATATATAAATCTGTGCTACCCCAACTAAATACGCATACGTACCACAATATTCTTGGGTACTATTGGCCCATATGTCTGAAAATACTCAAAAGGAAGAAAAACAGGCAACTGGAATTGTTTTATTTTCCTACAAAGTCAATGATTAAAGATGTTAAAATTACTTATGAGAACCCCAACAAGTATTATATAAGCTATACTACTATAACTATATAATAATATGAGTATTTATGTAATAAGATCCTACACAATAAGTATATACGCTATAGTATTACTACTATAAATACCTAATATATGATATTATATGAATAACTCCCCTTATATAAGTATTATAGGACCTAAACTAATGGATTATGAAAATTATACTATATATATTATATAGGTCTCATATACCCTAATAACTAATATGCTCATACCTAACTTAATACATGGTCCTCTATATATTTATAATATATCATATTAGAGCACAAAGAAAATGTGTTTTTTATCAACAAATAATTTATACGCTTGCCTTTAATTGTTGTAATAACTTGCCTATATTATAAATGTTCATACAATTAATTCTACTACTTATATATATATATATATCATATATATGTGTGATAACATTGTAGGTGATAATCAGGAATTTGCATGAGAATTTATTCTCTTCTCTGTTAT